>CAUYQU010054771.1:0-29447 GCA_963574635.1 Cheracebus regulus | reverse complement strand
CATGTCTTTTGCTCACTTTTTAATGGTATTATTTTTTTTTTTGCTTGTTGTTTTGCTTAAGTTCCTTAGAGACTTTGGATATTAGACCTTTGTCACATGCACAGTTTGCAAATATTTTCTCCCATTCTGTAGGTTGTCTGTTTACTCTGTTGATAGTTTCTTTTGCTGTGTGAAAACCTAGGTTTTCTTTTAGGATGTTTGTGGTTTGAGGATGTAAATGTAAATCTTTAATGCATTATCTTAAGTTAATTTTTGTATATGGTGAAAGGTAAGTATATAGTTTCATTTTTCAGTATATGCTAGCCAGTTATCCCAGTAGCATTTATTGCATAGGAAGTCCATCCCCACTGTTTGTTTTTGTTGGCCTTGTGGGTGTGCAGTTGTATTTCTGAGGTTTCCATTCTGTTCCGTTAGTCTATGTGACTGTTTTTCTACCAGCACCATGCTGTTTTGGTTACTGAATCCTTAGAGAATAATTTGAATTTAGGTAGTGTAATTATTCTAACTTTTTTTCTAGTTCCTCCTTTCCTTCCTTCCTTCCTTGCTTCCTTCCTTCCTTCTCTCTTCCTTTCTTTTTTCTTTCTTTCTCTTTCTTTTCCTTCTGTTTCTTTCTTTCTTTCTTTTCTTTCTTTCTTTTTCCTTTCTCTTTTGCTTAGGATTACTTTGCCTATTCAGGCTCTTTCTGTAATCCATCTACATTTTAGAACCTTTTTTTCTAAGTCTGTGAAGGATGACATTGGTAGTTTGATACAAATAGTGTTGAATCTATAAATTGCTTTAGGGAGTAGAGCCATTTTAATGATACTGATTATTCCAATGCATGGGCATTGAATTTTTTTTTTCATTTATTTGTGTCATTTCTGTTTTCCTTAAGCTGTGTTTCATATTTCTCCTTGCAGAGATTTTTCATTTTCCTAGTTATCTGTATTCCTAGGTGTTACATATTTTTTCTTTGTGGCTGTTGTAAATGGGATTATTTTCTTGATTTAACTCTCAGCTTGGATGTTATTGGTGTATACTGATTTTTGGACAATTGATTTTGTATCCTGAAGCTTTAATGAAACTATTTATCAGTTCTAGGAGCTTTTTGGCAGTGTTTAGGGTTTTCTCGATATAGAGTCGTATCATCAACGAAGACATAGTTTGACTTCTTTTTTATTCGAATGCCTTTTATATTTCTCTTTCTTGATTGATCTGACTAGGGCTTCCAGTACTATGTTGAATAGAAGTGCTGAGAGTGGCCATCTTTGTCTTGTTTCAGTTCTCCAGGGGAATGGTTTCAGCTTTTGCCTATTCATTATGATGTTGGCTGTAAATTTGTCTTAGATGGCTCTTATGTTGAAATATGCTGAATTTAACTTCAGTGTTTTATTTGTTCAATGTCTAATCTATTTATGACCAAGCATGTGGTTGATCTAAGAATATGTTATGTGTGCAGGTGAGAAGAATGTATATTTTGTGGTTGTTGGGTTCAATATTCTGTAGATGTTTATGTCTAATTGGTGAAGTGCTGGGTTGAAATCCAGTATTTTTTTTTTTGTTGTTATTTTTCTGCTTTGATAATCTGCCTTATACTGTCAGTGGTGTGTTGAAATCTCCCACTAGTATTGTGTGGTTGTCTAAATCTTTTTGTAGGCCAAGATAAACTTGTTTTTTGAATCTGAGTGTTCCAGTGTTGGTAGCATATATGTTTAAGATAGTTAACTCTTCTTGTTGGATTTTACCCTTTATTATTATGTAATGCCCTTCTTCATTTTTCTTATTTTTATTGTTAGTTTAAAGTCTGTTTTACCTAATATAAGAATAGCAACTCCTCTTTTTGGTTTTCTGCTTGGAAGGTAGATTTTTTACCCCATCCATTTCTTTGAGCCCGTGGGAGTCATTATATGTGATACAGATTTCTTGAAGACAGATGGTTGAGTCTTGTCTTTTTATTCATCTTGCATCTGCATTTCTTTTTTTAAGTGAAATGTTTAGCCCATTTACATTCGGGTTTAGTATTAACATATAAGATTATAATCCTGTCATTTTGTCATTACCAGGCTGTTATGTAGACCTGATTATGTAGTTGCTTTGTAGGTCATGTGGGCTCTATGCTTAAGCATATTTTGTGGTAGCAGGTGTTCTTTTGATTTTATGTTTAACACTCTCTTGAGGACCTCTGGTAATACTAGTATTGTTGAAACAAATTTTCTCAGCATTTACTTACCTGAGAAGAATTGTATTTCTCCTTCACTGATGAAGCTCAGTTTGGCCAGATATGAAATTCTTGATTGGAATTTATTTTCTTTAATGATACTGAAAATAGGTCCCTAATCTTTTCTGGTTTGTAAGGTTTCTGCTGAGAAGTCTGCTGCTAGCCTGATAGATTTCCTTCTGTACATGACTTGAACTTCTTCTCTGGCTGCTTTTAAGGATTTTTCTTTTGTATTAACTTTGATCAATCTGATGACTATGTGCCTTGGGGTTGGTTGTATTGTATAGTATCCAGCTGAATTCCTCTGTATTTCTTGAATTTGCATGTCAATCTCTCTATTGAAATTAGGAATATTTTCATGGACTATATCTTCAAATATATTTTGCAAGTTGCTTATCATCTTTTTTTATCTTTCAGGAATGCCAATGAGTTGTAGATTTGTTTTTTTTTATGTAATTTCATATTTTTGGAAGTTTTGTTTATTTTTAAAAATTACTTTCTTCTTGATTTTTGTTTGACTGAGTTGATTTCTAAGACCAGTCTTAGAGCTCTGACATTCTTTCCTCAGGTTGATCTATTCTGCTGTTAATACTTCTGGTTGTATTACAAAATTCCTGTAGTAAACTTTTTTAGCTATATAAATTCAGATTTATTCTTTCTTAAAATGGCTACTTCATGAAAGATTAATATTAATTGTTCTTCAAATGATAGAATTCAGCCATAAATCCATTAATTTATGGAATTTTTCTTATTGAAAATTTTTTATTATTGCTTCTCTTCAGGTTTCTGTAGTTTTCTGTATTAAATATTTGCAGGGTTTATATTTCTAGAAATTCATTTACTTCCTGTAGGTTATCTACTTTGTAAATAATTGTTCACAATATTCCCATATGACCCTTTTTATTTCTGAGGCATTTGTTTTAATGTCTTCTTTTTCATTTCAATTATACTTATATGAATTCTCTCTCTGTCTCTTCCTCTTTAGTCTACCTAAGGTCATGTTAGTTTTTTTCAAGAAACCAAATTTTTGTTTTGTTGATTTTTCTATAGTTTTTAATTCTCTTTTTTATTTACTTATGCTCTCATTTTTATTATTTTTATTTTAAAAAAACATTATTTTATTTTATTTTATTTTGAGACAAAGTTTTGCTCTTGTTGCCCAGGCTGGAGTGCAATGGCATGATCTTGGCTCACCACAACCTCCCTCTTCTGGATTCAAGAGATTCTCCTGCCTCAGCCTCCCACATAGCTCAGATTACAGACATCCACCACCACAGCTAGCTAATTTTTTGTATTTTTAGTACAGACGGGTTTCTCCATGTTGGTCATGCTGATTTTGAACTCCTGACCTCAGGTGATCTGCTCACCTCAGCCTCCCAAAGTGTTGGAATTACAGGTGTGAGCAACCATGCCCAGCCTCTCATTTTTATTATGTCTTTTATTTTGCTAACAATAAGTTTGCTTTTTCCTTTAATTAGTTCTTTGAGGTACAATCGTATGTTTTCTATTTCAGATCTTTTTTCTTTTTATTGTAGACATTTATTGATATTAACTTTCATCGTTGTACTGCTTTTTACTGCATCTCACAAATTTCGCTAAGTTGTGGTTTCATTTTTGTTTACTGTAAGATATTTTTAAAATTCTTTTTTTTTTTTTTTTTTTTGCCCAGTGGTTTAAGAATGTTCTTTAGTTTCCTTGTTATATGTAAATTTTCAGTTACTTTCTCTTATTGATATCTAAGTAAATTCCACTCTTCCCAGAAAAAAAGACCTAGTATAATTGTCAGGTCTCCATATGCAAGCCCAGAGCGTGAAAGTCTGAAGTCCTGCTTGCCTCAGCTGAAGTCTCCCACTCCCTGCTTGCATCTGCCATTGTCCCTAATCGCCCAGCTGAGCTTCCCTGGACAAGCCCCTCACCCAACCCGGCCATCTTAACTGTTCTTCTGATAATGTAAATACTTCTCATCCAACCCTGCCATCTTAACTGTTCTTATGATAATGTAAATACCTCTCACCCAACCCCACCACTGTAACTGAACTTACTCTGCAACACCCCCACCCCCCAAAAAACCACCCAAACCTATAAAACCAACTCCTCTCCCACCGCCCTTTGCTATTGCCCTTTTCGGCCTTAGCCCACCTGCACCCAGGTGAATAAACAGCCATGTTGCTGACATAAAACCGGTTTGGAAGGTCTCTTCATTCAAGGTGCTCATTTTTCAACATTTGGTGCCAAAATCCAGGATGGGGGAACTCCTATGGGACACCAAACCCCTGTCCCTGTTCTTGTGCTCTTTCCATGAAGAGATCTACCTACTGACCAGGGGTCATCAGACCAGCCACAGACACATCGCCAGCTGTTTTGGCGAGCAGTCTCTCTTTTTTGCTTTCCTATCCTTTTGTCTTTTCCTGTCCAGTTCTTCCTCCTTTCGGTTTCATCCTTTTTCCACCGCAAAAACAAGAAAAATCAGGTAAACCAGGTTCTTCTGTGAGGTTCATGACTGGAAAACCCTACATAGGTCACAGATCTGGGGACCCAGTTTCTCCCAGGGGTTTGACTATTGTGGAGACATTCACTCTAGTCCTTTGCCCACCAGGCTCATGGCTGATCAATGTAAGGGAAACTCTCTTTGACCACCCACCAATAATGAGGTTCAACCCAGGCCCAACTAGGGACACATTTTGAGTGGCTGGGTTGCATGCCCATTTTCCTTGTCTCTGCTGCCTTTCCAAAACCATGGGCAATCGACCATCCTCTATCCCTCCCTCCTTTCCACTGGCCTGTGTTCTAAAAAACCTGAAGCCTCTTCAACTGCCACCTGACTTAAAATCCAAACGTCTCATCGTCTTCTGTAACACTGCATGGCCACAATGCAGGTTAAACAATGGCATCAATTGGCCAAAATATGGCACTTTCAACCTCTCTATTTTACAAAATTTAGACAATTTTTGTCACAACATGGGCAAATGGTCTGAAATTCCCTGTGTCCAGGCATTTTTTTTACATACCAATCCCTCCTTAATCTCTACTCCTTCTCTTCCCTTCCGTCTGCCCCTCCTTCTTCTGCTGGTAAGCCAAAATCTTTCTTGTCCATGAACCCTTCCAACCTTTCTCCTCCCCACCTGTCTGAACCAGGCCCTAATTTGGAACCTAACTCCACCCCCCAGAGCCTTCCTCCTCTTCCTTTGCCCACAACCCCCCTCCTTATGCCCCTCCTGTCACCTCCCCACCTCATACGTGGCCCAGCTTACAGTTTAGTCCCATGGCTACTTCCTCTGCCCCTCCCCAAGAGTTCCCCCTCCAAGAGGTGGCTGGAGCCAAAGGCATAGTTAGGGTGCACGTTCCTTTTCCTTTATCCAACCTTTCCAAATAGGCCGCTAGATAGGCTTCTTTTCATCTAATCCTCCAATACTTAACCCAATTCCTATAATCTCACCTGGAGTAACTTAAATGTCATTCTTCTACTCTCACCCCTAAAAAATGCTGAATATGCATTTTAACACCCAATCAACCCCAACATTACAAAAAGGTACAAAAATTAAAATCTGGTCCTCAAACCCCCAACAAGAATTAAGCAACCTCACCTTCAAGGTATTAAATAATAGGGAAAAATCTGCCTCGTGGCAGTGCATCTCAGAACTACAGATGCTTGCCTCTTCCATAAGACAAATCCCACCCACACCACCAGCTCACAAAGACTTCAAATTGTCCAGACTGCAGCACTTCTAGCCACCCCTCCTGGACCTTGCTTCAAGTGTCAGAAACCTGGCCATTGGGCCAAGAAATGCCTGCAGCCCGGAATTTCTCCTAAGCCCTGCCCAGTCTGTGTGGGCACAGAAAGTCAACTGTCTGACTCACATCACTGCTCCCAGAGCTCCTGAAGCTCCAGTCCTCGGCTTGGTGGCTAAAGACTAATGCTGCCCTAGCATATAGGAAGCCCTGTGGACCATCACAGATGCTAAACTTTGGGTAACTCTTATGGTGGATTCCATCCCCTTCTTAATCAACATGGGGGCCACTCACTCCATGCTGCCTTCTTTTCAAGGACCTGTCTCCTTGGCCTCCATAACTTGTGGGAATTAACAGCAAGTTCTCCAGGCCTCTCAAAACTCCCCAAATCTGGTGTCAATTAGGCCAGCACTCCTTTCCACATTCTTTCCTAATCATCCCCATTTGTCCAGTTCCCCTGTTAGACCAAAATATTCCAGCAAAATTGTCTGCCTCCTTAACTATTCCTGAGCTACAGCCACACCTCATTGCTGCCTTCTTTCCCAAACCCGTACTTTCCTCAATAGCTCCCCTTATGTTCCCCAAACTTAACCCTAGGGTGTAAAACACTGCCTTCCCATCCATTGCTACAAGTCACTCACACCTCTTCATCCCCTTAAAACCTAACCACCCTTACCCTGCCCAACACCAGTACCCCATCCCACAACAGGCTTTAAAAGTCGTAAAGCCTGTCATCATCTGCCTATTGCAACCTGGCCTTTTCATTCACCTCCTGCTTCTTCAGCATCTATACTCAGAGGGGTATCGTGTATCCCTTTCCAAATTTCTTTCCCATCTGTTATAATCTTTCGCCAGCATACACATGCTCTCCCTGCTAACCGTATACAGTTAATTTCCCAAACCCCAACCCCATCCACCAAACAACAGCTTCTCTCTTTCCTGGGTGTTGTTGGCCACTTTCACCTCTGGATACCAGGTTTTGCTATTCTAACTAAGCCACTGTATAAACTCACTAAAGGAAACTTATCCAACCCTATCAATCCTAAATCCTTTCCTCACTCTTCCTTTCACTCCTTAAAAAACAGCTCACAAAACAGCTCCCTCCCTAGCTCTCCCCAGCCTGTCTCAATCCTTTTCATTATATACTGCTGAAATCCAGGGCTGTGTGGTCAGGATTCTCACATAGGAGCCAGGCCCACAGCCTGCAGCCTTTTTCCCCAAACAACTTACCCTCACAGTCCTGGGCTGGCCCTCATGACAACGCGCAGCAGCAGCTGCTGCCCTAATACTCCTAAAATCCCTCAAAATCACAGGCTATGCCCCACTTACCCTCTATAGCTCTCACAACCTCCAAAATTCCCTCTTTACACCTCACACACTTACTTTCAGCCCCTCGCCTTCTTCACCTTTATGCAGTCGCCCCTACTACTTAAACCACACTTCAAAAACTCTGTTTCTATTATTTTCTGTCTAACTGTAATCAAATTCACTGTACTCATTTACTTTTACATGCCTTGCTTTTGTTTAAGTTGCTGGTTTACACTTTTCCTCCAGGCAATTACAGCTAATATTTCACTCTTAATCTGGCTCCTGTTCTCTGCTCAAACCCAACCTTGTTAATAAAAGTGAGTGGTTGCTTACAGATACCACACGCTTCCTCATACACTATAAAAAGAAAAGCTCTCCCTCCACACAGTTCTCCTCCTCTAATAAATCTCCTCTTATTTAAACCCTGTGCTTTTCCAATTAGTCTCTTAATTCCTACAAAATCATGTACAAGCAATAACCAATCAGTCAATATGACAAATGCTCCTTCTAAGAATCCCACAATATTACCCCTTTCCCCCAAATCTTCCAGCAGTCTAAATTCTTTCCCACTTTTAGGTTTCCTCCTCACCCCCAATCCCACTCAAAGAAGTCTTGAGAAACTTCACCCCCACCCCCCAAAACCCATTATCATGCCCTCTTCTCTAATTCTTTCTCTATATAAAAAAACAGGTTACAGTGGTGGGGCTGGGTGAGAGGTATTTACATTATCAAAAGAACAGTTAACATGTAGGGGCTTGTCTGGGGAAGCTCCTCTGGGCAATTAGAGACAATGATGAATGCAGGCAGCGGGTGGAAAACTTCAGCCAAGGCAAGCAGGACTTCAGACTTTCAGGCTCCAGGTTTGCATATGAAGACCTAACATACCTGTCTTTTTATATATAGAAAGAATTAGAGAAGAGGGGGTGATAACAGGTTTTAGAGCGTGGGAGTGAAGCTTCTCAAGGATTCTTCTAGCAGGATTGGGGGTGGGGTGGAAACATAAAAATGGGAAATAATTTAGACTGCTGGGAGATTTTGGGGAAAGGGGTAATATTGTGGGGTTGTTAGAAGGAGCATTTGTCGTATTGGCTGATTGATTATTGCTTGTATACGATTTTGTAGAAATTGAGAGATTAATTGGAAAAACACAGGGTTTAAATAAGAGAAGGAGAAAGATAGTATTACAGGAGGTTAACTGTGTGGAGGGAGAGCTTTTGTTTTCATGGTGTATGAGGAAGCGTGTGGTATCTGTAAGCAATAATTTTGATGTTTTTACATTTATTAAGACTTGGCCAGGGGCGGTGGCTCATGCCTATAATCCCAGCACTTTGGGAGGCCGAGGCAGGTGGATCACAAGGTCAAGAGATCGAGACCATCCTGGTCAACATGGCGAAATCCCGTCTCTATCAAAAATACAAAAAGTAGCTGGGCATGGTGGCACATGCCTGTAGTCACAGCTACTCAGGAGGCTCAGGCAGGAGAATTGCTTGAACCCAGGAGGCAGAGGTTGCGGTGAGCAGAGATCGTGCCACTGCACTCCAGCCTGGGTAACAAGAGTAAAACTCAGTCTCAAAAATTAAAAAAAAAAAAACATGTTGGCCAGGTGCGGTGGCTCACGCCTGTAATCCCAGCACTTTGGGAGGCCGAGGCAAGTGGATCACGAGGTCAAGAGAACGAGACCATTCTGGCCAACATGGTGAAATCCCATCTCTATTAAAAATACAAAAAAAGTTAGTTGGGTATGGTGGCACACACCTGTAGTCCCAGCTACTCAGGAGGCTGAGGCAGGAGAATTGCTTGAACCCAGGCAATTCTGGGTTCAAGTGAGCCTAGATCATTCCACTGCACTCCAGCCTGGTGCCTGGTGACAGAGCAAGACTCAGTCTCAAAAAAAAAAAAAAAAAAGACTTGTTTTGTGTCCTAAAATGTGATCTATTCTGGAAAATACTCTATGTGCTCTTGAGGAGTATATATTTTTTTCTGATATTAGGTGAAAAATTATGTACATGTCTATAAGGTTCATTTGATCTGTAAGTTTTAATTTCTATTGTTTCCTTATTAATTTCCTGTCTTGACAATTTTACCATTGTTTAAAATAAGATATTGAGTTACCATTATTGTATTACTTTTTATTCCTTCATATCCGCTAATATTTGCTTCATGTATTTATGTGTTTTAATTTTGAAGTATGCTTGTGTTTATACATATCTATATGTGTGTATATATATATGTGCGTATATATAGACAATAATACCTTTCTTGATGAATTGACACTTTTGTTATTATATAATAATCTTTATCTCATGACAGTTTTTGACTTAAAGTCTACTTTGTCTGTGGTAAGTGTAGCCAATTCTACTGTAGTCTGGTTACCATTCTTTCACGACAGCATATATAGGTAATAAGTCAGTAGAAATGATAGCTCTGCAGCAGGCTAATTGGCCTAACATCCCTGAGATTTACAAAGGATTTGTTGAACAGCAGGGATTCTGAGAGAAAGTTTAACAATGCTAGGTGTGAAACTGACTGATGGCTTTAATAGTGACTGCCTCTTAAACCAACAAGGCCTTTGTTACTGGAAATCAAAAGAGAAGCAAGTCTTGCAAGGTTTCCAGAGAGAAAAGTTAGCTTCAAACCACCTTCCCATTCACTTAATACAATTGATCTCCTGCTGCCTCATTCCCAGCCTCCTTTCCCCTGCTACTTCCCTTCTCATCAATTCTATGACAATTCCAACTTCAGCTTTCCTGACTTGGAGGCTTTTTAGAGTTTTACACCCTCACAATTGAATGGACTTTGCACTATTGTTGAAAATCAACTGGCCATAGGTATATGAGTTTATTTCTGAACTCACAATTTTGTATTTTTTTTATTATTTTTATTTACTTTCATAGTAGTTCACATGTAACGTTTTATTGGAACACAGCCATGTACACTCATTTACATATTACATACATGATATTAATGATTTCATGTAAGGGAACCCAAAGAACTCCCTCACCGTATCTTCCATGTTAGAACACAGTGAGAAGAGAGCTGTTTATGAACCAGGAAACAGACCCTTACTAGACATTTTATATGCCAGCATGTTGATATTGAACTTCCCAGACACAAGAGCTATGAGAAATATATTTCTGTTGTAGTAAGCTACCCAGTTTTTGGTATTCTGTTATTGTAGCCTGAATAGACTAAGACATTGTTACAGTGATCATTTGGCCTAAAAAGCCTAAATAGCTTACTTTTGATTAATTTACAGAAAAACTGTGCTACTTCTTGCTATAGAACATTTAGTGTTTTTTTTATTTTATTTTTTATGTCAACTTTTATTCAGGGGGTATATGTGCAGGTTTGTTACATGGAAAAAGTGGGTGTTGCAGGAATGTGGTGTACATATTATTTTGTCAACCAGGTAATGAGCATAGTACTTCATAGGTGTTTTTTTTTTTAAATCCTTTCCTTCCTACTATCCTTCACCCTCAAGTAGTCTCTGTTGTCTACTGTTCTCTTTTCTGTGTCCATGTGTATTTAAAGTTTACCTTAAACTTATGAGTGAGAACATGTGATATTTAGTTTTCTCTTCCTTTGCTAATTTCTTAGTATAATGGTCTCTAGTTCCATGCATATTGCCGCAAAGGACATGATATCATTGTTTTTTGGCTAGGTAGTATTCCATGGTGTATATATACCACATTTTCTTTATTCAGTATACATATAATGGAAATCTAGGCTGGTGCCACGTCTTTACCGTTGTGAACGGTGCAGCAATGAACATGCATGTGCATGTGTCTTTCACTAGAATAATTTACATTCTCTTGGTATATATTTAGTAATGGAATTACTGGCTTGAATGATAGTTCCGTTTTAAGTTCTTTGAGAAATCTCTAAACTGTTTTCCACAGGTGCTGAACTAATTTACATTCCCAAGTGTATAAACATGCACCTGCAACCTTGCCAGTGTCTGTTATCTTTTGACTTTTTAATAACAGCCATTCTGACTGGTGTGAGATGGTGTCTGTGGTTTTTATTTGCATTTCTCTAATAAATTGTGATGCTGAGCATTTTTTATATGCTTGTTGGCCACGTGTATGTCTTCTTTGGATAAGTATCTTTTCACTTTCTTCGACCATTTTTAATGGGTTTATTCAATTTTGCTTCTTCAGTTGTCCAAGTTCCTTATAGATTCTGGATATTTAACCATTGTCAGATGCATACATTAAACATATTTTCTTTTATTCTGTAGGTTATCTATTTATTCAGTTGATTATTTGTTTTGACCTGCAGAAGCTCTTTAGTGTATTTACTCCCATTGTCAATTTTCTATTTTATTGCATTTGCTTTTAGAGTCTTCATTATGAAATGTTTGCCAGGGCCAATGTCCACAATGGTATTTCCTGAGTTGAATGTTCTTATAATTTTAGATTTTAATTTTTGTATATTGTGAAAGGAAGGGGTCCTGTTTAAGTCTCTTGTATATGGTTAGCCAGTTATCCCAACATTATTTATTGGATAGGGGGTCCATATCCCATTCCTTCTTATTGTTGACTTCATTGAAGACCAGATAGTTGCAGATGTGTGGCTTTATTTCTGGATTATCAAATCTGTTTCACTGATCTATCTGTCTGCTTTTGTACCAGTACCATGTTGTTTTGGCTATTGTAGATTTGTAGTATAGTTTGAAGTTGGATAGTTTGATGCATCCAGCTTTGTTTTTTCCCCTTTGATGGCTTCAGATATTCAGGCTTTTTGGTTTTTATATAAAATTTAGAATAATATTTTTTTAATTCTGTGAAAAATGACTGGTAGTTTTATAAATATAGCATTAAATCAGTAAATTGTTTTGTTTGGCCATTTTAGCAATATTGTTGTTTTAAATCCATGAGCATAAAATATTTTTCCATTTATTAGTGTTGTCCTTGATTTTATTCATCAGTGTTTTGTAATTCTCATTTAAAATTTTTTTCCCTTGCATCATTAGCTGTATTACTAGGTATTTTATTCTTTTTAGGGCTATTGTTAATGGAATGGTGTTTTTGATTTGTCTCTCAGCCTGAATGTTATTGGTATATGGAAGTGGTACTAATTTTCATACATTGATTCTGTATCCTGAAGCATTATTATTAATTCTAGGAGCATATGAGCAAAGAATATTGGGTTTTGTTAGCATACAATTATATTATCTGCAAAGAGAGATAATTTGACTTCTGTTTCAAGATGGTGTCAGGAGGACGAGTCACACACACAAGTGTGTGTGGGGGGAATCTAAAACTTTATTACTGTAAGCAAATATCACAACAAAAACAGCATTATAACAAGAGAAGACAAAGTGTAACTAAAGATTAACAAAATGTAACCAGAAGCTCATCAGACCTCAGGAAGTCATCGCCGAAGTTGAAAAGCAGACACCGGAGATCCTGCAGTCAGAGTTATAAGCAAATATTACAGCAAAAGCAGCCTTAAATAGGTATAAAAGAACTAACATAAGAAGACAAAGTGTAAACAACGCTTACCAGACCACAGGAAGAATCATCACCAGAGTCAGAAGCCTGGATGCCCAGGATCCTGCAGTCGAAGTTGAGGCATTCCATAGCACACAACAGCAGCCTTCAATCCTTCGTGTAAGCTCCTTTTTATCAAGTCCTGTTGTTACTTTGGTCACACTCTGCCATTTGCTCGGGAGGCCCCTTACCAAGCAGGCAGCATCAAAACAATTATTCCAGGAGCTGTGTTCCAGGAACAGTGTTCCAGGATGTACTTTGCATATTGAAAAATCATGTGAGAGCAGTGTTATAGGACATGTTCCAGGACTTGAGTTAATTTTGGGGCTTTTAGCCAAATTTTGCACAAGTTGTTCACCTTTTCACCTTAGGTGTCCCTGCCTATATAGATGGAGGCATATTTTAAAATGGTGTTAGTTTTGGCCAATTTTTCTCTTTCTACAACTTTCTTATTTCCTGTTTTGATGCTTTTTATGTCTTTCTCTTTCCTGACTGCTCTGGCTACAACTTTGAATATTATGTGAAATAAGAGTGTTAAGAGTGGGCATCATTCACTTGTTCTCATTCTCAAAAGAAATGCTTCCAGCTTTTACTCCTTCAGTATGATGTTCACTCTATGTTTGTCATTGGTAGCTTTTAATATTGTGAGGTATGTTCTGTCGATGTCTAGTTTGTTGAGGATTTTTAACATGATGGGATGTTGAATCTTATCAAATACCTTTTGTTATGTCTATTGAGATGATCAAGCAGTTTTTGGTTTTAGTTCTGTCTATGTGATAAATTACATTTACTGATTTATTTACTGATATGTTGAAACAATCTTGCATCTCCAGCATAAAGGCTACTTGATAACAGTCTTGTTATCTTTTTGATGTGCTGCTGAATTTGGCTTGCTAATATTTTGTTGAGGATTTTTGCATCTGGATTCATAAGGAATATTAGCCTACATTTGTTGTTGTTGGTGGTGGTGTTGATGTTGTGTCTCTGTCAGGTTTTTGTATCAGAATAATTCTGGCTTCATAGAATGAGTTAGGAAGAAGGTCAGCCTTCTCAATTTTTCAAATTGTTCTAGTAGGATTGTTACCAGCTCTTTTATTACCTGTGGTAAAATTCAGCTGTGAATCAATCTGGTCCAAGTCTTTTTCTGGTTGATAGTTTTTGTTTGTTCATTTCACTGATTTTACTTTAGAATGCTTTATTGATCTGTTCAGATTTTTAATTTCTTTCTGGTTCAGATTTGGATGGTTATGGAATTCATCTATTTCTCCTAGGTTTTCTAATTTGCTTGCCTAGAGGTGTTTGTAGTAGTCTTTGAGGGTTTTTTGTTTTTCTGTAGGGTTGCTGGTAATGTTCCCTTTTTTATTTCTGATTGTGTTTATTTGGATATTCTTTTTTCTTTACTAGTGTTGACACTAATCTATAAATCTTATTTATTCTTTCAAGGAACAAATTTTTTGTTTCATTGATCTTTTGTGTGCTTTTACAAATCTGAATTTTATTTAATTTAGTTTTGATTACTTGCAACCACAAAAACCCACTTAAATATATAGACCATTGACATTATAAAGCAACAACACAATCAAGTCTACATAACAACCAGCTGACAATACAATCACAAGATCAAATTCACACATGTCAATATTAACCTGAACATAAATGACATAAATGGATTAAGCTCCCCACTTACAGACAGAGTGGCATGCTGGATAAAGAAGCAAGACCCAACTGTATGCTGTCTTCAAGAGATTCATCTCACATTCAAGGTTACCCACTGATTCTAAGTAAAGGGATGGAGAAAAATCTGTTGAGCAAATGGAAAAGAAAAAGAGCAGGAATTGATATTTTTGTTTCAAACAGAACAAACTTTTCTCTTTTTTATTTATTTTTAAGTTTCAGGGTACATGTGCAAGATGTGCAGGTTTGTTACATAGGTAAACATGTGCCATGGTGATTTGCTGCACCTATCAGCCCATCATCAGGGTATTAAGCCCAGCATTTATAAACTATTTTTCCTGATGCTCTCCTCTTTACCACCCTTCACCAACAGACTACAGTGTGTGTTGTTCCCCTCTCTTTGTCTATGTATTCTCATTGTTCAGCTCTCACTCATATATGAGACAATGCAGTGTTTTTCTGTTTTTGCATTAGTTTGCTGAGGATAATGGCTTCCAGTTTTATCCATGTTTCTACAAAAAACATAATCTCATTCCTCAGCTAAAACAAACTTTAAACCTATAACAATCAAAAAGAAACAAGAAGGGAATCACATAATGATAAAGAGTTCAATTCAACAGGAAGACTTAATTATCCTAAGTCTATCTATATCCAGCCAACACTGGAGCACACAGATTCATATAACAAGTTTTTAGAGACCTATGAAGAGACTTAAATAACCTCACAATAATATTGGGAAACTTCAACACCCCACTACAAGTATTAGACAGACTATTGAGGCATAAAACTAACAACGATACTTGAGACTTCAACTTGACATTTGACCAAATGAACATAACAGACATCTACAGCAGAGTTCACCCAAAAGCAACAATTCCATTTTATTAGTCTATATTTCTATTTTTGTGCCAGTACCACTCTGTTTTAATTACTGAAGACTTGTGGGAAGTTTTGAAAGGAGGAACATAAGCCATACAACTTTGTTTTTCTATTACAAGATTTATTTCACTAACTGGGATCTTTTGCAATTACATATAAAATTGATAACTGGCTTTTACATCTTTTCAAACAAGACTGTAGGAATCTTAATAGGGATTTTATTGGATTTTAATAAGGATAGCTTAGGATAGTATTGAAATCTTAATATTATTAAATCTTCCAGGACATGAACATAAATTTTTTTCCATTTATTTAGGTCTTTAATTTCTTGAAGTAAAGTTTTGTCATTTGCAATGTTAAAAACTTTTACCTTTTTAATTAAAATTTCCTTTGTATATTTTATTCTTTTAGATGTTATTTTTTAATCAAATTGCTTTTTTATTTACTTTTTAATTATTTATTGGGGGGAATAGAAACACAACTTATTTTTCTTGCATTTATCTTGTGTCCTGCAAATTTTCTGAATTTGTTTATCAGCTCTAGTAGCTTTCTTACGAATTCTTTAGTACTTTCAACATGTAGAACTATACCACTGCTAACAGAAATAGTATTACCTCTTTCAATGTAGATGCCTTTCATTTATTTTACTTGTCTAACTGCTTTGGTTAGAAGTTTTCTGTACAATGTTTAATAGTGGTAAAAGTGAGAACCTTTGTGTCATTGTCTCATTTTTGTTTTCTAGATGGAGTCTCTCTCTGTTGCCCAGGCTGGAGTGCAGGAGTGTGATCCCAGCTTGCTGCAACCTCCACCTGCTGGGTTCAAGTGGTTCCCCTGCCTCAGCTTCCTGAGTAGCTGGAATTACAGGACATGCCACCATGCCTGTCTGTTTATTGTACTTTTAGTAGAGGCGGGGTGTTCATGTTATCAAAGCTGGTCTCTAACTCCTGACCTCAAGTGATCCACCTGCCTCAGCCTCCCAAAGTGCTGGGATTTCAGGTGTGAGCTACCACACCCAGTCCTTTGTCTCCTTCTTGATGTTAGTAGAATAGATAGCTTTTGGTCTTTCATCATTGAGTACAATGTTAGCTGTGAGTTTTTCATAAATACCCTTTATTATGTAGAGAAATATGTCATCAATTTCTATTTTTTTACCTGTTTTTATCATGAAAAGATGTTAGATTTTTTCAGTCCTTTGGGGATCAATTAAGATGTTACTGAATGTTTTTGCATGTTTTCTTTCTTTCTTTCTTTCTCTTTCTTTCTAACAGGGTCTCCCTATGTTGTCTATGCTGGTCTTGAACTCCTGAGCTCAAGGGATCCCCCTGCTTTGGGATACTAAAGTGCTAGAATTACAGGCATGAACCACCATACCTGGCTTATATGTTTTCTTAATGTAGTGTGTTTCATTGAATAGTTTCTGTATGTTGAATCACTTTGCATTTCTGAGAAAGATCCCACTTGATCACAGCACATAATTATTTTAAAATCCCCAGTAAACATGGGCTGCTTTTGGAAGAAAATTATGCTCAACATTATATCACCAATGCCATGAGGTGCTTTTTAAGCATCTTATTTTTCAAATGAACTATCTTTCTTGCTTTTTCTCTCAGGCTTTAAGCAATTTACTGTATGTTTTACTAAATTTTTTTGTTCCAGAGATCTTCAGGTTTTCCACCTACCTTATAATGTTTTTAGGTATATCTGTCATTACTTTGGCCTGAGTGAATGCCAAATTAAACAAAGTAGAACTTTAGGTAGCTGCCAGATTTATTATAACACAGTGTGATGGTTAATATTTAGCATCAACTTGATTAGATTAAAATATGCAAAGTATTTGTCTTGTATGTGTCTTGCGAGGATGTATCTAAAGGTGATTAACAGCTGAGTCAGTGAATTGGGAGACATATCCACTCTCAATCTGGATGGACACAATCTAATCAGTTGCCCCTGTGGCTAGAATAAAAGCAGGGAGAGGAGGGTGGAAAGACTAGACTGGCTTAATTCTGGCCTACATCTTTCTCTGGCACTGTATACATCCTGTTTTCAAACATCAGACTTTAAGTTCCTCAGTTTTTCGACTCTTGGACCTTTGACCACATACTGAAGAATGCACTGTCGGTTTCTCCACATTTAAGCTTATGAGACTCAAACTGACTTCCTTGCTCCTAAGCTTTCAGATGGCCTAATGTGGGATTTTATCTTGTGATCATGTGAATCAACACTTCTTAATAAACTCCCCTTTATATATACATCTATTCTAATAGTTTCTTCTCTCTGGATAACCCTGACTAATACAGATTTTGGTACCAGAAGTGATTATAGAGGAACAAAATATTAAGAAAGGGGTTTATTTATTGGATTTGGGGTTTTCTGGAGTTGGCTGCTTAACACAATTAGACTCAAAAATGCTAAATACCCACTTCTAACAGTATGAAGAACACTGACAGTCCTTGGCATAAAATGTTCAGAGAGTTATGTAAAATAAATCAATTTGATACTCCTGCTTCACTGCTCATGAGAGATAAAAGTTTAATGACTCTATACATAATACCTTTGACCATATGTAAAGAACTAAGGAATATAATGAACTCAGATATTCTGTTTTCCAGCCCCAGAATCACATACTGAGCCTCAAATCTGCTAAGATTGCCCTGAGTAAGAGTCTTATTTTCTGTAGAGAAAGAGTTGAAATTGTGAAAAATGAGACACAAGCTGGCTGACTTGCAAAAAAAGGTGCATGCACAGCCTCACCAGCTGTCTACTATTAAATTGAGGACATTCATTGAAAAAAAAAAAATGGGACCCTGCAACTTGGAATGGGGATGTGTGTGAGGACCCTGATGAAGCTGGGGACATGAGCTTGTAAACTCTGATGAGCTTTATTTTGCCGAGGAAACTGCTTCCTTATTTCCAGTGGTGGCAACATCCCTGTATTAGTTTGTTTTCACACTGCTGATAAAGACATACCCAAGACTGGGCAGTCTGAAACAAAAAAAGAGAGAGAGAGAGAGATTTAATGGACTTAGAATTCCACGTGGGTAGAAAGGCCTCAAAATCATGGTGGAAGGCAAGGAGGAGCAAGCCGCATCTTACATGAATGGCAGCAGGCAAAGAGAGAGCTTGTACAGGGAAATTCCATCTTGTAAAGCAAAAGGCTTAGGGAGATTGGAATTCTACTGTGGATCAGTCACTTTAGACCTACTCATCTCAGCTGGGATGGTTCAGAGGATATACCCTTGATCGATACTTTCCAAATTAGATTTGTGAAGATAGCACCTGCATCCTTGAAGAGCTCTATGATTGCTCTTCCCTGTATGCTAAATGTTATAGTGGTAACAGCAGTCACTCAACTATAAAATTTAAATGCAAAGGAAGCAATGGGATCCCAAGATGGCAGGGCCAAGTGGCAGAATTCAACCATCAAAGGCGAGGTGGGAGTAAGTACTATTATAGACAGCAGAGGCAAAGCAGCTATTACAATAGTCTGACTCATGTGGAGCTGTGGTGTTGGCTCTTTAATCATGATGTTTCTAGAAGCGAAACTGAAACAAAGGCTACTGCACTCTTACATAATTTATATAAGCACAGAGCTTCCAGGTTAAGTGAACAAAAGACTAATTTGAATTATAAAAACAGAGAAACATGGCCCCTCATTCAGTTTTCAGACTTGAACCAGTTTTTAGACCCAGAACCGCTTGAATGAAAGGGGGCCAGGTTCTCTTAAGGAAGGACTACACAACACTTCCAACAATTTATGCTGTTACTGTTTCTCTCATCCTTCCCCAAGAAGACCTCCAGTCTTTTATCAGAATAATTATGCATTTGGAAAATTAAAATAATCAGACATTTCTGGGACTACTGGAAACAGGTTCTGAGCTAATGTTGATTCCAGGGAACACAAAAGGTCGTTGTGGTCCTCCAGTTAATGTAGGGGCTTAAGGAGGTCAGGTAATTAATGGAGTTCTAGCTTAGGTTTGACGTACAATGGGTCCAGTGAGTCCCCGGACTCATCTTGTGGTCATTTCCTTAGTGCTATCATGCATAATTGGCATAGACATACCTAGTAGGTGACAGAACCCCCACATTAGCTCCCTGACTAGTAGAATGAGCACTATTATGGTGGGAAAGGCCCGATGGAAGTGATTAGAGTTGCCACTACCTAGAAAAAATATAGGAATTCAAAACAATATTGCATCCCTGGAGGGACTGAGGAGGTCAGTGCCACCAAGAGCTTGAAAGATGCAGAGATGGTGATTTCTACTACATCCCCATTCAACTCTCCTAATTGGACTGTGTAGAAGACAGATGGATCTTAAAGAATGACCGTGGATAACTGTAAGCTTAACCAAGTGGTGACTCCAATTGCAGCTGCTGTACCAGATGTGGTTTAATTGCTTGAGCAAATTAACACATCTTCTGGTGCCTGATGTGCCGCTATTGACTTGGAAAATGCCTTTTTCTTCATTCCTATTCATAAGGTTCACCAGAAGCAATTTGCCTTCATCTGACAAGGCCAGAAATATATCTTTACAATCTTACCTTAGGAGTATATTAAGTCTCTGGCTTTGTATCATAATCTTTTTTGGAGAGGCCTTGATCATTTTTGTCTTCCACTAGATGCCACAGTGGTCGATTACATTGATGACATTATGCTGATTGTATCGATTGAGTGAGAAGTAGCAAACACACTAAACTTATTGGTGATACATTTGCATGCCAGAAGATGGAAAATAAATACATAGTCAGATTTATTTACGGACCTTCTAACTCAGTAAAATTTCTAGGGGTCCCGGGTGTGGGGCCTTCTAATGTAAAAAACAAGTTGCTCCATTTGGCTCCTCCTACAACCAAGAAAGAGGCACAATAACTAGTAGGCCTATTTGGATTTTGGAGGCAACACATTGTTTTATCTGCATGTGTTACTATAATCCATTTATTGATTGACCCGAAAGGCCTTCAGTTCTGAGGGAAATCCAGAACAGAAGGGTCCTGGTTTTGTTATTGGGTGATAATGGCTTCATAGAATGATTAAGAGAAAGTTTCCTCTTTCTCTATATTGTGGAATAGTGTCAATAGAATTGGTACCAATTCTTCTTTGGCAGTCTGGTAGAATTCTGCTGTGACTCCATCTGTTACTGGACTTTTTTTTTTTTTTGTAATTATTAAATTACTCTTTCAATATCACTGCTTGTTATTAGTCTGTTCAGGGTATCTAACTCTTCCTGCCTGATTTAAGCTAGGAGCATTGTATTTTTCCAGTAATTCATTCATCTGTTTTAGGTTTTCTAGTTTATGCATGGAAAGGTGTTTATAGCAGCCTGGAATTATCTTTTGTATTTCTGTGATGGCAGTTGTAATATCTCCCATTTCATTTCTTATTAAGTTTATTTGGATTTTTTCTCTTCTTGGTTAATCTTGTTAACGGTCTATCCATTTTGTTTATGTTTTCAAAGAACAAGTTTTTGTTTCATTTATCCTGTGTATTGTTTTTGTTTCAATTTCATTTAGTTCTGTTTTGATCTTGGTTATTTTCTTTCTACTGCTCGGTTTGGGTTTGATTTGTTCTTGTTTCTCTAGTTCTTTGGGGTGTGACCTTAGGTTGTTTGTGTTCTTTTAGACTTTTTGATGTGGACATTTAGGGCAATGAATTTTCCTATTAGCACCACTTTTGCTGTGTCCCAGAGGTTTTGATAGGTTGTATCACTATTGTTGTTCAGTTTGAAGCATTTGTTAGTATCTATCTTAATTTCATTTTTGACCCAATAATTATTCAGAAGCAGGTTATTTTATTTCTATGTATTTGAATGGTTTTGAAGGTTCGTTTTGGAGTTGATTTCCAGTTTATTCTACTGTGGCCTGAGAGGGTGCTTGATATAATTTCAATTTTCGTAAATTTATTGGGGCTTGTTCTGTGGCCTATTATATGTTCTATCTTGGAGAAAGTTGCATGCATTGTTAAATAGAATTTATTTTCTGCAGTTGATTGATTGAATGGTCTGTATATATTTATTAAGTCCATTTGTTCCAGGGGATAGTTTAAGGTTATTGTTTCTTTGTTGACTTTCTGTTTTGATGACTTGTCTAGTCCCATCAGTGGGTTATTTAAGTGTCTGACAACTATTATGTTGCTGACATCTCATTTCTTAGGTCTATTAGTAATTGTTTTATACATTTCATAGTTCCAGTGTTAGGCACATATGTCTTTAGAATTGTGATATTTCTTCTGTTGGACAAGGCTTTTTACCATTATATAATGTCCCTCTTTGTCTTTTTAAAATTTGGTTGCTTTAAAGTTTGTTTTGTCTGGTACAAGAAAGCTACTCCTAATCGCTTTTAGTGTCCTTTTGCCTGAACTGTCTTTTTCCCACCCCTTTACTTAAGTTTGTGCAAGTCCTTATGCATTAGCTGAGTCTCTTTAAGGCTGCAGATGGTTGGTGAATTTTTATCCATTCTGCAATTCTTTATCTTTTAAGTGAAGAATTTAGGCCATTCTCATTGAATGATAGTATTGAGGGGTGAGGTACCATTCTATACATCATGCTATTTGTTGCTTGTATACCTTGTTTTTTTTTTTTGTTTTGTTTTTGTTTTTTTTGCTTTTGTTTTTTAAATTGTATTTTTGTTTTATAGGTTCTGTGAGATTTACGTTTTAAATAGGTTCTCTTTTGATGTGTTTGTAGGATTTTTTTTCAAGATTTAGATTTTTTTTTTGGTTGTTTGTTTTTGTTTTTGTTTTCTTGCAAATGATGAAAACAAGTGATGGCTTGGTAATTGTTTATTCTCTCAGCATTTGTTTGTCTGAAAAAGACTGAATTTCTTTTCATCTATAATGATTAGTTTAACTAAATACACAATTCTTGGCTGATAACTGTTTTGTTTGAGAAGGTTAAAGATAGGGCCCCAATTCCTTCTAGATTGCAGGGTTTCTGCTTAGAAACCTGCTGTTAATCTGTTTTTTTTTTTTTTAAATAGGTTACCTGGTGCTTTTGTCTCACACCTCTTAAGATTCTTTACTTCATTTAACTTTAGATAACCTAATGACAATGTGCCTAGGCAATGATCTTTTTGCTGTAAATTTCCCAGGTGTTCTTTGTGCTTCTTGTATTTGGATGTTTAGATCTCTAGCAAGGCCAGGAAAGTTTTCCTAAATTATTTCCTAAAATGTGTGTTTTTTCATGTTTATTATTATTATTATTTTTGTTGGATTGGGTTAATACAAATACCTTGTTTTCAAACTCTGAATTTCTTTCCTCTACTTGTTCAATTTTATTGCTGAGACTTTTCAAAGCATTTTGCATTTCTAAAGTGTGTCCATTGTTTCCTGAGGTTTCTCTTGTTTTTTATTTATGCTATTTTCTTAAATATTTCTACCTTTACTTCTTGTGTCATTTTTTGAATTTCCTTATATTGAGCTTTACCTTTCTCTGGTGCCTCCTTGATTAGCTTTATAACTAACCTCCCAAATTATTTTTCAGGTAAATAAGGATTTCTTCTTCGTTTGTGTTCATTGCTGGAGTGAGCTAGTGTGATTTTTGGGGGGTGTTAAATAACCTATTTTTGCTATATTACTACAGTTGGTTTTATGGTTTCTTCTCATTTGGATAGGCTCTATCAGAGAGGAGGTCTAGGGCTGAAGCCTGTAGTTCAGATTTTTCTGTCCCACCCCACCCCAAGTAGTGTTCCTTTGATATAGTACACTCCCCCTTTTCCTATGGATGTGGCTTCCTGAGAGCTGAGCTCTAGTGATTGTTGTTTCTTTTCTGGATCTAGCTACCCAGGCAGTCTACCAGGCTTTGGGCTGGTACGGGAGGGTATCTGCAGAGTCCTGTGATGTGAATCATCTGTGGGTCTCTCAGCAGTGGACACCAGAAACTGTTCTAGTGGAGGTGCCAGGGGTTTAAAATGGACTCTATGGTTTAATGCACTATTTTGTGCTGGTTGACCTCCTGCCAGAAGGTGGCACTTCTCAGAGAGCATTAGCTATGGTAGTATGGGGAGGAACAGGTAGTGGGTGGGGTTCTAGAACTCCTAAGAGTGTATGCCCTTTGACTTCAGTTACTAGGGTAAATAGGGAAGGACCATTGGGTGGGGGCAGGGCTAGGTGTGTCTGTACTCTCCTTGTATGGGTCTTGCTGCAGCTGCTGCGGGGGATGGAAATGAAGTTTCCAGGTCAATGGAGTTATGTTCCTAGGATTATCACTGTCTCTACACTGTCATGCAGGTTGTCTGGGAAGTGGAAGAAAGCCAGCAGTCACAAGCCTCACCCAGCTGCCATGCAATCTGAAGGACCAGTCTCACTCCCACTGTCTACTCCCACTAATAGCACTTAGTCTGTTTCCAGGCAGTGGCCTAGCAAAGCTGAAAACTTTCCCTAGGCTACCTGCCTCCCAGCTGTGAAAGCAAGTATGGCTTACCTTCTACCCCTACCTGTGGAGTCTGGACATGTGATTCACTCCTTCTCCCTTGTTCTGGCCCAGAGACTTCAGGATCAGTTTAAATTGTTACAGAACTCAGCTGGAGATTTTCTTCTCCCTGTAGCCTTTTCCCCAGCACCTCTGACTGCCCTCCTGAAGGGCTCCTGTGAGGCCAGGCAGAAATGGGTTGCCAGAGGTCCTAGCAGCTCCCAAGGCTCATCAGCAAATCATAAGTGTTCCCTTTTCTCTGCAACCTCATCAGTATCTGTTTCTTTCTTTTACTTTTTAATAATTAACATTTTGACTGATGTGAGATGGTGTCTCATTGTGGTTTTGACTTTCATTCCTCTAATAATTAATGATTTTAAGCATTTTTACATGTGCTTATTGGCCATGTTTATGTCTTCTTTTGAGAAACATCTTGTTCATATTCTTTGCCCACTTTTTAATGATGTTGTTTGTTATTTGCTTGTTAATTTGTATCCTTTTAAAATATAGATTCTAGATATTAGATCTTTGTCATATGCATAGTTTGCAATTATGTTTTCCTATTCTGTTGGTTGTCTGTTTACTCTGATAGTTTTTTTTTTTTTTTTTTTGCTGTGCAGATGCTCTTTAGTTTAATTAGTTCCCATTTGTGAATTTTTGTTTTTTTTTTTTTTTTGCAATTGCCTTTGGCACCTTTGTCAGGGCCTATTTCTAGAGTAATATTTGCTAGATTTTATTCTAGAGTTTTTACAGTTTTAGTATTTACATTTAAGTTTTTAATACATCCTGAATTGATTTTCTATATGATTTAAGGAAGAAGTTCTAATTCAGTCTTCTAAATATGCCTAGCCAGTTTTCACAACACCATTAATTGAATAGGAAGTCCTTTCCCCATTGTTTGTTACCACTGACTTTACTGAAAATCAGATGATCATAGTTGAGCAGCATTATTTCTCAGCTCTCTATTCTCTTCCATTGGTTTATATTACTGTTTTTGTCTTGGTTTTATGCTCTTTTGGTTACTGAAGTCTTGTAGTATAGTTTGAAGTTGAATAATATTATGCCTTCAGCTTTGTTCTTTTTGCATTAAAATGGTCTCGACAATTTGGGCTCTTTCCTGATTACATATGAATTTTAAAATAGTTTTTTACTAATTCTGTGAAGAATGTCATTGGTCATTTGTCATTTGACAGGAATAACATTGAACCTGTAAATTTTAATGAACAGTATTGACATTTTAACACTACTGATTCTTTCCAGCCGTAAGAATATAATATTTTTCTTTTTTCTATTTGTGTCATCTATTTCTTATAACAGTGTATTATAATTTTCATTGTAGAGATTTTCTTTTACCTTTCTTCTTAGCTGTTTTTCTAGGTATTCTTTTAGTCACAATTTTGAATGATATTGCTTTCTTGCAGTTGCACTGAGCTTGGATCTTGCTGGCAAATAGAAAGCTAGTGATTTTCATACATTGGTTTTGTATTCAGAAAATTTAATAAAGTTGTTTATTATATCCAGGAAATTTTGACAGAAACAATGGGGTTTTATAAGTGTAAAATCATATCATTTGCAAAGAGATAGTTTAAATTCTTCTCTTTATATTTGGATCCCTTGTATTTCTTTCTCTTGCTTGATTGCTCTGGCTAAGACTTCCACTATTACGTTGAACAGGAGTGATGAGAGTAAGCATTCTTGTCCTGTTCTGGTCCTCAAAGGGAATGCTTCAAGCTTTTGCCCATTCAGCATGATGTGTGTTTGTCATTGATGGCTCTTATTATTTTGAGGTATCTTCAATGCCTAATTTGTTGAGGGTATTTAACATGACGGAATTTTGAATGTTATCGAAAGCCTTTTCTGAATAAATTAAGATGATCACGTGGTTTTTTTTTTTTAGTTCTTTATGTGATTAATCACATTTTTTGATTTGTATATGTTGAAACAATATTGCATCCTAGAAATAAAGCCTATCTGATTTTGTTGGATTGGCCATTTAATGTGCTGCCTGATTTAGTTTGCTAATAATTTGTTGGGGATTTTTGTATTTATGTTCATCAGGATATTGCCCTTTCTCTCTCTCTCTCTCTCTTTTTTTTTTTTTTTTTTTTTTTTGTCTCTGATAGGTTTTGACATCAGGATGATGTTGACCTCACAGAATGAGTTAAAAAGAAGGTCCTCTTATTAAATTTGTTTAGAATAGTTTCAGTAGAAATGGTACTAGTTTTATTTTGTAGTTTTCTTCTGTGAATCCACCTGGTTTTGGGGTTTTCTTGTTAGTAGGCTTTGCATTTTTGATTCAGTCTCAGAACCTATCATTAGTCTGTTCAGGGATTCAATTTTTCCTAGTTCAATATTGAGAGGTTATATGTTTCCAGTAATTGATCCATTTCTTCTAGGTTTTCTAGCCTGTGTGCATAGAGGTATTTACAGTAGTCTCTGAGTGTTTTGTTTACTTCTGTGAGGCTGGTGGTAATGCCTCCATTGCCATTTCAGATTTTGTTTATTTTGATCTTTTATCTTTTTTTTCTTATTCTAATTAGTGGTCTTATTAATTCTTTCAAAAAACCATCTGATTTATTTATTGATATTATGTTTTGTTATCTGCATTGCAACTTCTTTTATGTCAACTGTGATTTTTGTTATTATTTGCTTTCTGGTAGATTTGGGGTTGGTTTACTCTTGTTTCTCTATGTAGTTCTTCTAGGTGTGTCGTTTATTAATTTGAGAACTTATTAACTTTTGGATGTGGACATTTATTGCTACAAGCTACACTCTTAACACTGCTTTAGCTGTGTGCAAGTGATTCTGGTATGTTATATCTTAGTTCTAATTAGTTTCAAAGAATTTCTGGATTTCTGCCTTAATTGAATTGTTTACCCTAATGTCATTTAAAAGCATGTTATTTAATTTCCATGTAATTCTATGGTTTTGAATGATTTTCTTAGTATTGATTTCTATTTTTATTGTGATGTGTTCCAAGAGTGTGCTTGATGTGATTTTGCTTTTTTAAAAATTTTCTGAGAAAGGTTTTATGACTGATTTTGTGTTCAACTTTAGAGTATGTGCCATGTGCAGATGAGAAGAATGTATATTCTGTTCTTTTTAGGTGGAGAGTTCTTCAGATGTCTGTTAGGTCTATTTGGTCAAATGTCAGTTGCTGAAGGTTTTTATTAATTTTATTTTTTTTGCCTCGATGATTTAATACTGGCATGTTGAAGTTTCCCACTATTATTGTGTGGTTATCTAAGTGTCTTCTTAGGCTCATAAGGACTTGATTTACAAATTTGGGTGCTCCTGTGTTGAGTGCATATATATTTAGAATAGTTAAGGCTTTTGTTGAATTAAACACTTTGCCATTATAAAGTGCCCTTATTTTTCTTTTTTTGATTATTGCTGTTTTCAAGACTGTTTTGTCTTGAAAAAATAATTATGTTTTTTCATGAAATAGCAACTCTTTTCTTTTACTGTATCCACTTGGATATGATTTTTGTATATGCTGAGAGAGAGGGTCCTTCTGCAAAAGAATATCCAGTGTTCCCAGCACCATTTACTAAAGTAACTGTGTTTCCCCTGGTGTATGTTCTTGGCACTTTTTTAAAAAAATTAGTTCATAACTGGTTTTTTCGAGGTGCTGGTGAGGCACAGCTCCCCTGAGAGAATGTTGTAGGTTCTTGGTCTCCACCCTCTCAGGAATGAGAGAGGGGACAACAGCAGGTGGACTTTAAGCTTATAAATACCAAACCCAAGAAGTGTTGCAAAAAGGTGATTCTATTTACGTAGAGAAAAGAGGGAAATAAATGAGGAGAACAGAGAAAAAAACTTCCAGGAAGAATGTGGAAGGGGACTCCAGAGGGGAAATCCAGGAGGGGAAAGAGAGCTCCCACTATGTGGGACAGGATTCCAGAGAGCTGGAAATCCAGTGTGGGTGAAGGAGCAGGAGAGTTTATACTGGGAGAAATTCCCACCTTCCCAAGTCTCTCTGACCAATGAAAGGAGTTCCTTTAAACTTTCGCTGGGGAGATTGGCTCTTAGTTTCTTCTCGTGACCATGAAATTCAAACATAAACCATTAAATCTCCCAGATGGAGAGAGATGGGAGACAGGCATGGCACTGGGAAATTCTTGCCCTTAAAACTAAGCCTCCTCATGAACCTGGAAAGAGAACACATTCCCTCAAGTTCAGTGCAGGTGTGTGGATTTGTTTCTGGGTTCTCTATTTTGTTCCATTGGCCTATGTGTCTCCCTTTTTTTTTTTTGGTGGGGGGATATATTTATCTCTGTAATTTATTGATTTTTTAAAATGTATTTTGGGCTCTGCTGTACATGTGTACATCCAGCATCCTGCAGGATTGTTGCATAGGTACACACATGCCATGGTGGTTTGCTTTCTCCATGCAGCCCCTGACCTCGTCACCTACATCAGCCATTTTTCCAAGTTTTATCCCTCCCCAACCTCCCTTTGAGGGTTGTTCTCTTCCCTGTGCCCAAGTATTCTCATTGTTCAACACCCGCCTATCAGTGAAAACATGTGATGTTTGGTTTTCTGTTCTTGTGTCAGTTTGCTGACAATGATGGTTTTTAGATTCATCCATGTCTCTACAAAGGTTTTTATATCAGTACCATGTTGTTTGGATTACTATAGCTCTGTGACATAATTTCATGACAGGTAATGTGATTCCTCCAGTTTTTTGTTTGTTTGTTTGGCTTAGGGCATTTTTTGGTTATTCTGGGTCTTTTGTGGCTTTTTGTAAATTTTAGATTCATTCTACTTTTACAAAGAATGACATTGGTGGAGAGACATCCAAGATGGCCGATTAGCAGCAGCTGAGGAATGTAGCCCCCAGTGAAAGTGCAGAGAACGAGCGGATGTCACACATTCCGACGAATTTTTGTTGCCCACAGACTGGGAAATTCCCGGCAGAGGAGCCACACGGGTTGCCAGTGCGACTCTTTTGGCTGGCGTGGCTGTTTTGCCAATGCCCCAGTGCGGTGCTGCCTGGTGCGGATATACGGGATGGACGGGCTCAGCTGGTCCCATCCCCACAAGGAAAACAGCAATTGGAACCGCTGAGGACTGAGAGTTTCACAGCAAGCACAGCGAACCGAGGAAGGTCCGGCTCTGTGGGGAACGGGCACCTGCCAAAGGAAAACTAAGAAACAGAAAAACTTCATCACTGGGCAGAGAGAGATCCAAGATGGCTGCATAGCAGCAGCTCAGGATTGTAGCTCCCAATGAAAGCACAGAGAGTGAGTGGATGCCACAATTGCAGATGAATTTTTGATGCCCACAGACTGGGAGATTCCAGGTGAAGGAGCCACATGGGTCGACAGTGCAACTCTTTTGGCAGGCGCGGCGCTTCTTGGTGTGGAGTATATGGGACTGGGTGCTCTTTTAGTCAGGCTCGCTGGTCCCATCCCCACAAGGAGAACAGCAATTGGAAGCACTGAGGACTGAGAGCAAGTACAGCTGAACCTGGGAAGGCTCAGCCCTGTGGGGAAGGGGTGTCCGCCAAAGGAAAACTAAGAAACAAAAAACTTCATCACCAACAAGCCGGACGTCCCCTCAGACACCCAATCTGAAAGTCGGCAATTACAAACATGACAGATGGATAAATCCACAAAGATGGGAAGAAACCAGTGCAAAAAGGCTGAGAACACCCGAAATCAGAATGCCTCTCCTCCTACAGAGGATCGCAGCTCCTCATCAGCAAGAGAACAAGGCTTGACGGAGGATGAGTGTGATGAACTCACAGAATCAGGCTTC
>CAUYQU010054770.1:0-49287 GCA_963574635.1 Cheracebus regulus | reverse complement strand
GTTGTATTCCTAGGTATTTTATTCACTTTGTAGCAATTGTGAATGGCAGTTCGTTCTTGATTTGGCTCTCTTTATGTCTGTTATTGGTATATAGGAATGCTTGTGATTTTTTCACATTGATTTTGTATCCTGAGACTTTGCTGAAGTTGCTTATCAGTTTCAGGAGATTTTGGGCTGAGACAATGGGGTCTTCTAGATATACAATCATGTTATCTGCAAATAGAGACGATTTGACTTCCTCCTTTCCTATTTGAATACCATTTATTTCTTTTTCTTGCCTGATTGCTCTGGCTAGAACTTCCAATACTATATTGAATAGGAGTGGTGAGAGAGGGCAACCGTGTCTAGTGCCAGATTTCAAACGGAATGCTTCCAGTTTTTGCCCATTCAGTATGATATTGGCTGTTAGTTTGTCGTAAATAGCCTTTATTATTTTGAGATACATTCCATCAATACCTAGTTTATTGAGGGTTTTTAGCATAAAGGCCTGTTGAATTTTGTCAAAGGCCTTCTCTGCAATTGAGATAATCATGTGGTTTTTGTCTTTGTTTCTGTTTATGTGGTGAATTACGTTTATAGACTTGCATATGTTGAACCAGCCTTGCATTCCCGGGGTGAAGCCTACTTGATCGTGCTGGTTAAGGTTTTTGATGTGCTGTTGCAATTGGTTTGCCAATATTTTATTGAATTTTCTTTATAAATTACCCAGTCTCAGTACTTCTTTTTTCTTTTTCTTTTCTTTTCTTTTCTTTTTTTTTTTTTCAAGATGGAATCTCACTCTTTCCCCCCAGGCTGGAGTGCAGTAGTATGATATCAGCTCACTGCAACCTCCGCCTTCCAGGTTCAAGTAATTCTCCTGCCTCAGCTTCCTGAGTAGCTGGGATTATAGGTGCACACCACCATGCCCTGCTATTTTTTTCTATTTTTAGTAGAGACGGGGTTTCGCCATGCTGGCCAGGCTGGTCTCGAACTTCTGACCTCACGATCTGCCCACCTCGGCCTCCCAGAATGCTTGGATTATAGGTATGAGCCACCGTGCCTGGCCTCAGGTATTTCTTTAGACCAGTGTGAGATGAATGAATACAAAGGCCTGTGTATTCTTACTCACAAGGCCACGAGGCTGGCCCCTGCCTGACTTCCCGACTTTGTCTGCCCCGTCTGCACCTTCCTCACCATGCTACTGTGTCACCTGCCTCTGCTCAGGACCTGACCATACCATCTGTTCTTTCCAGCTCTTCACAGACTATCTGCTTTTGGTGAGCAGCCTTCTTCTTTCCTGTTATTTCACCTATTAGTACCTGAGCATCATTTCTTCTCAGCAACATCGTTACGTCTTCATAGAAGACATCCTGAACATGTCAGCAAAGGTGGTGTTACTGCTTATTCCTTTTTCCCCTTTTTAGTCTTCAGCACAATATTTCATGATACTAATTTGTGCTTTGACCTTATGAATAACTGTATTTTGCCTTAGATTGTAAACTCCATGAAGGGGCCATATGTGTTTTGGTCAGTGCAGAATCTTTAATGCATAGCAGTGTCTATCTGCCATATGGTAGATACTTAAGAAACATTTTGTCAGTGAGTAATTGGATGGATGGATGGGTTGTAAAAGAAATCAGTTTCTCTACTCACAAAACTTCTGACACAAAATGAGTAGTTTTCCATATACCGTATTTTTTCAGTTCAGGTATGTACACCAATTGAGTGTATATACAATTTAATTCAATTCTGACAGAAACTGGAGTTAGCATAGACCTCAGGAGTTAAGAGCTCAGTCCCTCAAGACTGCCCCCAGTTCAGATGCCAGTAGTAGGTCCCTAGATTACAACCCATACTCATCTGATGTGGCTACAGATTGGGTGTCCCGTGACCCTCTCCTTAGGTTCAGTTATGTGTCATGATGGCTCACAGAACTCAGGAAAACACTTTCTTTACCGTTACTGGTTTATGATAGAGGATATTGTAAAGGATACAAATGAACAGCCAAACAAAGAGGTACATAGGATGAGGTCTGAAAGGGTCCTGAGTGCAGGAGCTTTTGTCTTTTTGGAGTTGGAATATGCCATCCTCCTGTGACATGGATAAATTCGCTAACCTGGAAACTCTCCAAACCGCTTGATTTGGTTTTTACGGAGGCCCCATTACTTAGGCATGATTGATTAAATCATTGGTCATTGGTAATTGACTCGATCTCCAGCCCCTTCCATTCCTTCGAAGTTGAGGGTAGGGGTGAATGTTCTAATTCTTCAATCTTACCCTGATCTTTCTGGTGATCGTTCCCATCCTGACGCTATCTAGGGACCCCAGCCGCCAGCCATCTTATTTGCATACTAAAAGATACTTACCACTCTAAAAATTCCAAGGGCCTTAGAAGCTCTTAAGAGTTGGACTAAGGCCAAATATTATAACTATTTCCCTTATCACTCAGAAAGTTACAAGAGTTTTAGGAGCTCTGCATCAGGAACTGAGGGGAGAGACAAATAGATATTTTTTATTATGTTACAGATGAATACGATTCTGAAGTGTTGGAGGCTGTAGAAAAAGCTTAGGAGAGGTGGAGGGGAGTACCTGCTACCTAGTATTCGTCTATAGCTAGGTGCACTGCTTTATCTGTCAAATGAACATTTCCAGGGTCTGTTTTTGAAATTTTTGCCAAGGAGCCCAGAACCGCCAGATGCAGTCAACATCCCCAGGACCACCACTCTGCTTGGTCATCTTGAGACAGGATAGTTCCCGTGATCCCCTTTGCAGAAAGGAACTGTACTGGCTTGTTCCACTCAGCCCACTGCTGGCCACTTTTTGCCGGAGGGAGCTTGCAAGCGAGTGTGGGAACTGAAACTAACAAATGCTGGAACCAGACAGCAGCTCCTCTCTGGCAAGAGCAGGCTCTTGTGCAGGCCCCGCAGCAACATCCAAGCATGTTACAACCCATGCTCTTTCAGCTCTGCCATCTGGGGACGGCCAAGTGCCAGTCGGCTCAGTGGAGGGTCAGGATGGCAGCCCCTGCCCTCTTGGCACCTGAGTTCTTGTCTGGCGTCCAGGAAGAATCAGGTCACAGGAACTGTTTGAAAGGTGTTGAATGAGGAAGACTTTATTGAGTGGTGGTGGGTGGCTCTCAGTTAAAAGGAAGGCTGGGAAGGAGATGGATGGGAAGGTGATCTTTCCCTGAAGCCTGGCCATCTCCCCAGGGCCACTCTGAAGCTGCACTGTCTGAAGTTAGTGGTGTCTGTCTGTAGAGTCTCCTACGCTCAGCTGCTTGAATCCTTGATGCTCAGCTGCTTGTGTTGTTCTGCCAGCTGAAATCTTTTATGGGCACAGGATAGGGGGAGGGCAGGCCAAAAAGGCAACCTTTGGGTGGAAAAACCGGGTCAGCTGTTTTCACTTAGGGCCTCAGGTCCCAGCTCAAGGGTGAGGTTTAGCGTGGAGCCAAGCCCTTCTGTATCATTATCAGCTCAAAATACGGTGTCTTCCTTAAAACTCCTTTCTTGAGTGATCTGATTCTGAAGTTAATAAAACCATGTCTGTGACTCAAAGAAGTAATTTGTATATCTTTGAAATGTGGTACTCTTTATGCATAATAAGGTCCAAGTTTTCAGAAATAGTTTTGGCTCAAAATAATAGAATGATTTCAAAGATAGTCTTGTGGAATTTCAAATGCCTTCCTTCTTGGGGTTGTCCTTTCCTTTGGCATGGCCTATTTCTCTGGGGAAATTTTGCTCCTTCTTGGACTCCACACCTTGCTTGTGTCTTTTCTCACCAATCTTCTCTTCCTAGATTCCATCCGTGGAACCTGGGCTCAAGGAAAATCAAAGCATTCCTCAGAGTTCACGGACAGGTAGGGTTATCACGGTTACATAACAAAGCAGATTATGAACCCAAGTCTGCTATTTATTCACTTACTCTAGCACAGCACTAACCTCCCTACCTACATATTGAATTCCAGTTTTCCTTTTTAGTTGCGTGCACTTGAGGAGTTAGAGGGGAGTGATCACAAAGGGGCCGAATAGTCAAATTCAAGTAACCCATGGGGTTAGTCTATATGTGAGTGAGGCATTTAAGACAGAAACCCATGGCCTTTACCACCACACAGTCCATGCAAAGGGGTAGTCCCAGAGTGATATATTTTGCCTCCAGGATTTTCAGGGTTTTATTTTATTTTATTTTTTGAAGTCGATTTTAGGAAAGCACACTGTCAGATGGAAATAATAATTTGAACTTGACATGGACACAGTTCACTTAGGTGCAGAATTTGCCAGGGAGTTCCAGAAGGTGAAACTGAGGTGAGGAGTCAGAGAGACTTAATATGTCTGGAGTTAGGATGATCCTGTCAGTGACCATCAGCAGTACTTCTTTCTGCCTTCTCAGGATTTCTTTTCTGGTATCAGAACATGCTTCCTCATTGTGGAGAACCACCCCTCCCCTCTCTCTCCATTCCTCCTGTTTTACACGTTTATTGTTGGAAGGCAACGCTCATGGATCTTTCGTGTTTCTGCACATTTTGTGTCAGCTCTTGTTTCAGAGGATCTTTTCAAGAATGTTTATGGTAAACAGCCTTGGATAATAGAGATAGGGTCTCCCTCCAGGAAATGGCTAGGTTTGCTTCCTGATTAGAATAATAAAGATAATATCTCCCTTCAGGGTGAAGGGTGAGCAGGTTTGCTAGCAGCCTCCTTATAAGATCAGGGGTTTCCTAAACTTGAGGTCCTTACCCATGAGTCAAACCAACTGTACGTATGCAGCACCTACCTGGGCCACTCTATGTTTTTCAAGGGACTGGTGGAGCAAGGGGAGGCAGTGTGAATATGATGCACAGACTGCTTTCTGTGCCATGAGTCATCAAGGTTTTTGTCTCTCACCTGAGTCTAGCAGCATGTGTGAAGTCGTGGAAGGCTCTCTTGTTAACCAGCAAGGAGGGTAAAATCTCTGACCCCTCACAGCTCTTGACAGCTGAACCTTGGAAAGCCTGGTCATGAGAGGAGAGCAGGCTCCTGGCCGCAAGGATCACTTTGGAATAGTCACATGACAAAGATCAGGTCCATAGGAAGACTCTTCAAGGCTTTTGCTGGAGTTACTGGGTAAGGGATGAATATGAGCCTAGCCGTCTTTGTGGTTACCTGGGGAGAGCCCCTTGAGAATGAGTCCCCTTACAGGGTAAAGCAGGGTCAAGAAAATGAGAGAAGGGAGGAGCAGAAAGCAAGGGAAATTGATTGAGGTTGAAATTGGGATTGATTTTATATGGGAGTGTTGATTGAGGGCCTGGATATCGCCCTGCCTTTTCTGTTACATAAGCCAATATATTCACTTTGTTTGCCTAAGCCAGTTTGTGTGGGAATGTCGATATTACCAAGTGAAGAAGTCCTGTCAAATATGGTTGCAAAAGAGTGGGCTGACCATCCCAAGGGACCACTATTCTAGAGGTTTCTTCTCAAGCTTTTCCTGTATGAGCATATAACCCTCCACTGCTTACCTGCTCTAAAATACATCTAAGCAATGGCTGCCATTAGGGTGTAGAACTTGAGCTTGGTGCCTCTCCCCAGATGGCTCCCTGAGCAGTTGTCTTGTTGCGGATGCTCTGCTTACGCATCTGTGTCTGCTTCCCCGAGGTGGTGCGAAAATTGTGAATCAAAACAAATGCAGAGTGCCACGAAGGGACAAGATGGGTGCAATAAGAAAAGCGAGAAACATGGAAGGTGGCGATGCTTCGAAACTCCTGGGGCCAGACCCATGTGAGGAAGTGAGGAATTTGAAATTGTAGAGGTTTTTGCATCTAAATTCATCACTCAAAGCTGTTCTGTGGTTCTGCAGAGAAATGTTAATCAAGTTGAGGTTAGGTAGCAATAGATTATTGTTATTATTATTCTGTGGGAAAGCACTATAAGAATTTAGCGTTACACAACGAACCCTATGAGGTAAAAAGATTGGCAGCTTCCTTCAGGACCAGCTTTGTTTTTAAAGTGGAGAAAGATATTTTCTTTTGCTTTTCATTTCTTTTGGTTATGTTGTGTGTGAGCACAGATATGCATGTATAACCATGCCCACACATATGTATGCGTATGTATACATGTGCATGCACATGTGAGCCTGTGTGCACATATATGGATGTGCGGGTATGCCTGTATATGTATGTGTATCTAGGCATTTGTCTTTCTAATTTGGATTGCAGAGTTATAATCAACTTTCCAACATTAATAAATAATTTCACATCCACAGCATGTCCTTTACCAAATGTCCTTTTACCTTTCCAGTAATAGTTTCAATTTGTAGTTGGAGAAGAGGCATAAAGAAGTAGTTAAAGCTTACCAGGTAAAGCTGTGGCAGGGGATGCTAATAGATGGGGGAAGAAAAAAAAGAGAGAGAATCAGAGGTTAAAAAAAGTGAGCAAAGAACCAATTCAAATACTGAGACTCCTATGAAATCCCATGCAAGGCTGGCCCCAGTTCACTTGCCAGACTTTTTTTTTTCTGATTTCTTGTCATACAAACCATGTGTTGGTCGCCTAAGCAAGCATCACTGTTCTGAGATGCTTTGCTCATACCTTTCCAGGCTTCTCTCCTTGCCCTCATGTTTTCTGCCTCTGCACTTATATTTATCCCTTGCCTGAAACAACATGCTTTTCCCTTCTGAGCCCTATGTGTCTTAATCTCACCCCAGACAGATTCACTCACCCAGCTCCTGGGTCCACATCACCACCTCATTTACAAAATTACATGACCCTTCTGAGTAGATGCCATGTCTTGCTTTCTCTTTGACCCAAAGCAAGCAAAAATGTTGATAATGCTTCTCACTCTCAGCACACGCATACCTCAAGTTAATTCTGAGATCAATTTTTTGAGACTGGTCCTGGGACATGTCTCTAGTGAGATGAAGATGTATGAGACTGCAAAGAACTTGGAGTTCTTTTTCTTTTTTTAAGAGGAGTTTTCACTTGCGAGCAAAATTTTAATTGGATGTCTAAACTTCCAGATAAGCTTTTGTTCACCATTTGTCATGAATTTATAGGGGAAATGAAAAAAAAATCAATATTCTGCAGTACTTCTTTCATCTCAAGGAGGTTGAAAGACTTTAGCTGCAAAGTGAGGAGATCAGAAGAGAAACAGATTTATTAAAGAAAAAAAACACCCCATCTTACCAATGTCGTTTAGAAGAACAGGCCCTTTCTGAAGCAATTTCTGATCTCCTTTCCAAAGACGATCACTATTAATGGGCAACCATGAAGACCGAAAGGAAGAAAAAGAAGATTCACAGAGAAAAATGCGGAGTGCAATTTTCTATTCTCTACAGCTTTGTAGAAAGAGATCCCAGTTGTAAGTATGAACAATTTGCAAACATTTAAGCCAGGCGTTCTGCCAAATTTAAATGCCTTTGCCAATCAAGACAAGAAGCATCTCTCTCTGATATGACTCCAAATAGCTGGAAAATTACAAATAGGGCAGAATTTCCCATACCCAGCTTTCATGGGACTCTTCCTACACATCCACTGGTTTTCTTTGTATAACACAAATGTCATTTCATAACTTTTTCACCAATTATGGCTTGATGTATATGTTTGAGAATTTCCTTATTTCCTGTTGTCTGAATGCTCTGATATTGCAGGGGAGAAACAGTTATAACTTTTCCTCACTCACCACAAGGTTTGTGGCTGAGACCCTTAAAACAAAAGGCAGACTAACCAGAGAAAACCATAGCAAATTTATTAGCCGAATATTACGGGACATAAGAGTCTTCAGAAATGAAGACCCCACATGTTTTTACATTGTTTCATTTGTTTTATCCATCCCCTGAAGCATTTATTTATTGAGTTAAAAACAATCCAATTATAGGCTTTAAGTAGGTTTTACATTGTTAACACTGAGACTTAAAAACTTTCAGTGGGATTGTTTTAATAAGAATTAAGAAAGTGGATTTTGCTAGAGCAAACTAATAGCAGTTGTTGGAAAAAAATAAAATAATTTCAAATGATAGGGAACATCATGTATTTTTATGCTTAGGCTTGACGATTGGGCAGACATGAAGAAATATAGTTAGATGAAAATTGAGTATGACTGAATGGTAATAAACTGGGGTGGGGGGGGCAGGAAGTAGCAAGGCCTGTTTGTTGAGATTCTTCTTGGCGTCTCTGGATGGTATTCTCTCCCTGTGGATATAGGGCAGATCATCTGTCATACAAGCATCTTCAAGAAAGAGGTTCAGAGAGATCTTTCTGCTTCTGCGGCTTTCTCAGTATCCTTCAGCTTGAAATACTGAGTATAGTAAGGTGCCCCATTTGGGGCTAGTGTTTCCTGCACCCCATCAACATCATATGTAAAATGGTTTTTTTTTTCCCCAAAAACTGCTATAAATTTGCTTTAGCAAAATCTGCTTTCTTATTTCTTATTAAAACAATCCCACTTAAAGTTTTTAAGTCTCAGTGTTAATAATGTAAAACCTACTTAAAGACTGTAATTGGATTGTTTTTAACTCCATAAACAAATGCTTGAGGGAATGGAAAAAACAAACAAAACAATGTAAAAACTTCAAACTTCTATTTAATTGATATTTCTTAATGTCAGCTGTCCTCCCTCCCTCTCCATCCTATCATCCCGCTAACCAAGGCTAAACTTGTGGCTCTGGTGGCTAGGAGTGGAGAGGTCTGGGTCACGGTCTGTTCTCTTACATACTTCTGTTCTACCTTTTTGGAATTATGACTCTGATGTTGAGGGCAATGAGGAAGGGGATGAGATGAAAATGTTGCCTTGTATGCCTGTCCATGGTGGAGTTGCTTGACTGCTCTTGGTTGACCATAATTACTGACCTAGTTTGTGATCGAGTCCATGAAATCCTTGAACATGGGTGGTGGCTCCATTAGGTCTCCTGCTAAAGGTCTCATCATAAGTGACTCCCTGTGCAAGACTCCACTCCGTCTTCTAGGTGATCCCTAGCTGAACACCTCTCATCCTTTGCTGTATCCTATAGCTGTGCCTGGCATGACTATAATACAGTGTCATCTGTGTTTGCAGTGTTTCCATCTCTGGTCTACTGGTATATTCAACTCTAATTTACATACATCTCAGGAACAGGAAACTCCCTTTTCATACCATGTCTACCAGTGCTCTTTACTTACCTCTAGTGGTGTAAGGACTTGCTAGCAAGCTCAGTGACTAAATTGACCCCAATTAAGGCACACAATGCATGTTCCCTCTATTTTCATGGAGCCTCCCTCCCTTTCCAGTGTCGGGGGAGAGGAGAATAGCTTACCTTGAGAAAGTCTTCAGTTCCTCAGCCTCCTTCTTTTACTCTTTACTTTTATACCAATAAGATGGGTGTAGGAGGTGGGAATTAGGTGGAGGATAGTTAATGCTGAGTCTACTGACCTGTTACCTTCCTTCCCTCTCTCTTTCTTTCTCTCTTTCCTTTCTTTTCCTTCCTTCCTTTCCCTTCCTTTCTTTCCTTCCTTCCTTCTTTCATTAATTCTTCTTTCTTGTTTCACTCTTATTGCCCAAGTGGACTGCAATGGCGTGGTCTCAGCTCACTGCAACCTCCACCTCCTGGGCTGAAACTACAGGTGCCTGCCACCATGCCTGGCTAATTTTTGCATTTTTAGTAGAGACAGGGTTTCACCATGTTGGGCAGGCTGGTTTTGAACTTCTGACCTCAGGTGATCCACCCACCTTGGACTCCCAAAATGCTGGGATTACAGGTATGAGCCACTGCGCCCGGCCCTTGTTGCCTTTCTCCAATCCCTGTGGGATGGTAGCTAGGATGTGGGACGCTTAAGTTATCTACTGTCAGTTACTGGAACAGCAGGACTCTGTACCTAATGTCATCCTTTTATGCTATGGTTAATGCCTTTTACTGAAAAAGGGAAAATGTGAAAGGGAAAGTATCAGAAAGAAGTGATGAATATTTTCCTTATAGTGGCCCAAGAAAAGATGACGAAGAGCCCACTAGGCATGAAATCTTTGGATCCTCAATGGGAGAGACTGGTCTCTTTATTCCTAGAGGCCAGCATAGTGCCTGGCACATGCTTGCTGGGTAAATATTGAAAGAAACTTCCAAATTGCCAAGGTGCTAAAAGGTAATGGGTTGATTTTGCTATACAAAAGACCAAATTGGAAACAAGGCAACCCTGGAAGAAACATGGTCCCAGCTTTTGTCTCCTTCAACTCTTCCTGAGCTCCAGTATTGGTTTCCCTTGTCCTGCCCACATAAAACTGCACAGTAGAAAAATTGGAATTGTCTTTGAAGTGACCATAGTGACTAGTGATGGTTGTCAATGCTAAATCGCTATTTTGAAATCTTGGATTTAGCTTGCTATGGCAAAATGAGTGGCATTAATGCCCTCACTTCTAGAGCATAATGGGCTTAAGGATGCATATTTAGAAATAGTGCTTCACAGCTACATTAAGTAAGAAAATTAATGTCAGGCAGTACCACCTGTAAAAATGGACCCAGTACCTTGGGTCTCAAACTTTGGAAAACTTCACATTCATCAATACACACACACACACACTCTCTCTCTCTCACACGCACTCTCTCTCTCTCTCTCTCTCACACACACACACACACACACACACACACTTCAGTAAAGAATACACGATGCCTCTGTTACTCAGGATTCAGCACTCAGTGTTGGCAGCTGAACATCCTCTTTCGTGACTACTAATACTGTTCAGGCCCCAGGGAGATGCTTTCCTGCATCTTGCCCAGTGTTCTCGAACAAAAGATGACTGCATCCGAATACCGTGAAGATTTGTGGGTTGTGCTGTCTGAAACAGGCACTGCTTTGGAGTATGGGGAAGATTTGAGCAGCAGAAGCACTTTGGTAAGACAAAAGACTAATTAAATTGTAAAACCTTTCTCTCAGTGTGAGTGTGGTAGTGTATTGCATAAAAAGTATTATTTTTCAGTAGAATCAAGCCTCTATTTCCTTGCTTCTCTTCATGGTTCCAGAGGTACCTGGGAATTACTGTTCTCTTGACAGTAGTTGCACATGATAACTGAAGAACATTTTGCAGTATTAAACAACTGCTAATCCCCAAGTCACTTTCCATCAACAAAACATCCAGATGTGTACAATAACACTTCAGTCATCTTTGATATTTTGCTGACTTACAGTTAGATAAAAGCTGTAACTTTAAACACATTTTATTTAAAAAATGTATAAAGTGTTTTTCAAGGTAGGAGAATAGAATATATTTATGTTTGCTAGATTAATATGTAAATTAAAAATATTAAACATGCAACATGTAGGTTTTTATTCATACTTTTCTCCCAAGCCCTATAAATATTAGGGTTGGAGCTAATGTAAGATATTGGGTCAGAGTATTGGCCTCATAAAAGTGAGTTTCCTTTCTCTTCCCTAAATTTTTGTCTCTCACCGTGAAAGAATAGTTGTATCTCTGAACTTTATTTTATGGAGGTGGAATTACAGTACAATGGTTAAGATTTTGCCAATGTTAAGTAGCCTGGTCTTTTCCCATGAAATTTAAGACGAATTTCTACAGGAGAAAATGGAATGTGATCCCTTTGTTTTCACTAAAACTGCATGTTCGTGAGAATCAATAACAAACAGTCCGGATGTGGAGCTTGTTTCTTTGTGTTTAAATATATTCTTTTCCCAGCATGGATGCAAGCTTACTTGGTTGGCAAAATATGCATTTTGTCTCATGATTTAAGGATCATTTTTGTCCTCAACAACGACAACAATAACAAGAACAATATTAACTGCCTATGGAGAAGCACTTTTAAATGTTCAATGTGCTTATATATATTTTGCCACCTGTTAATACATTAAGAAATAAAACTGTGACTTCTGACATTCTGATAGATCTCATTGCAAAGTTAATGGCAATATGCAAGGGTTTGCACCTCTATTTATTTTTATATTCTATTAACAAACTGAGTCTAGGCATTAATTTCCAACTGGCTTATGCATTTCAGAACATTTTAAGTTTTGTTTTCTTTTCATGGAAATGAAAATATAACTGTAGTTTTCAGAGAATGTTTATGCTGCAATCGTTTGTTTTTCATTCTGGAAAATCAATAGCTAACTCTCTAGGGAAAGCATAATTTGGCAGTTAGATGGTTTGACCTTTCATTTTTCAGAAGTCTTTGAGGCATTGCATTTGTTGTTCATGATGGTATGTTTGGAGTTCGTGTCCATCTATATAAAGAGAAACAATGAGAATACAAGTATCAGGAGAGGAGTTGAGAAATCTAGGTTCCTGGCTTCACTTTTCCTAATCTTTCCGAGCTTCAGCTCATCTGTGTAATCACATTAATATGTATGCCCACCTATGTAATATAACTGTCATGAAGAACAGACTGCATGATGGATGTGAAAGTGCTCTGAAAACCGATCACTACAGCAAATAAATGGTATCAGAAGTAAATGATACTATTATAGACTAGGGTGGGAAAATGAAGGCCTGAGGGCCAAATCCAGCCTGCCACGTGTTTTTGTAAATAAAATTTTATTGGAACACACCACATCCATTTGTTTACAAGTTGTCTGCGGTTGCTGTCATGCTGTGATGGCAGTGTGGAGTAGTTGTGATAGAAACCACATGACCAGCAAAGTCTAAAATATTTCTTTGTAGAAAAAGCCTGCCAACCCATGTTAGAGACCACAGACTATTTGGTTGGAATTCTCAAATGTGGGGAATAAATAAGTATCTAATCTAAAATTTTGGGAGGAAACTGTAATTCCTCTTCAATTGATGAGTGAATGCTTTTTATTATAAAAAATAACAATGACTAATGAAGTAATGATAGAATTAGAAAATACCAATTTTTAAAGGCCTTTTGAAATAATTGATACAAACCAAGGATTGTCAATGAATATTAAAACTTTTGTGTAAAGTGTTATTTGGGCAAAAATATGCTTATACGGTGTAGAAAGCATAATGCCACATAAACAAAGCTTTCTATAGGGGAGAGATCTGGTGGTCACTACCTTACCCATTTGATCAGGCTTTCTATCAGTAAAATTGAGACAGACAGATGTGGTGTGCCTTTGAACAGTGCACAAGGTTTTGAAAAACCATTATCTATTGAGTGTTTTTGTCAAAATGTGTAAGGTAGACTCAATTTCTAGTTTATAGGAAATACTAAGAATATGCAAATCAGTTAAATGACACCAAAATGAAACAAATCAAAAAACGAAACCATGGAAGAGCATTTATAGATTGTTGGAGCTATACCAACCAAATGTCATGTGGGAACCTTGATTGGGTTCAATGTACAAAAAGGAAAGCTGTAAAGAGTCTTATGGGCCAGCTTGGGGCATTTGATATTGTATCCATTTGGCATTGGATACTGGATATTGTTATGTTAGAGAACAATTGTTAATTAATCATATCTTGTTAATAGGATAATGATATTGTGGTTATACAATGGACAGTGTGCTGAAGTATGTTGAGTTACTTTCAAATGCTTGAGACAAACACACAGACACAAACTTACAAAACATGGCAAAAGAATATGTGAGAGTTCATTGTACCAGTTTTTTTTTTTTAACATTTTTACTTTTGAACATTCCCAAACTAAAAACTTGAGAATCAAATTCAACAAGCAATTACTGCTGGTGAAATAAAGAACCCAGGAAATTGACATCTAGTAGAAGGAAGACGTTGTTTTTTTTTGCCATTTGGCTAATAATGGTGTGCAGTAGTGTTCTCTCTGGTATGCTTTATCCAGCCACTCAAGTGAAAAAAATCAGAGATAAAACATTCTCTTTTTATTATTTTTTCTCCTGCAGATGTTCATTCCTGATGGGAATTCATCATACAGGCAGGAAACCACCCAAGCAATATTTTTCCCTTATAAAATTTCATCTTACTAGTTGTCACCCATCATTCCAGCCTGTCAAAATCTTTAGAATTTTGATTGGGCCATTCAATCTGTTAGTTATCTTCCTCAGTCTTGTGACATCTAAATGGTTGATGAGCTCACTTTCTATGTCTTCATCCAAGTAGGTAATGAAGATATGGAATAGTAACTCCTTCCTGTTCGTTACTAGCTGAAGACAAAGCCTCACAGCATTCTAGTGCTTGCTCCATGCCTGCAGTCAGGAGGCGGCGAGCAGGCACTAGATGCTCAGCAGCCCAGACTGGGCCCCATGCTTCAGCTAGCTGCAAATATAGCCTGCCACCTCTGACCCAGGACCCTTTCTGCACCAGCCCCTTCAGGTCCTCTTGGCTTCAGCACTTCTACCTGCTGCAGCTGCTGCTGTGACTTTCCCAGCATGGGCTTTTATTGGCTCCATGCAGGCACATCCTGATCATGAGGGGCTTCTTGTGTCCTAAGACATTCCTACTGACTTTGAGGCAAGAGATACCCCCAGGACCACAGTCCTGCTGATGCATGTTCACCCTGGAAATGTGAGGGTCTCCAGTAAATCTTTGAGCAAAGGGAGGCTAAAGTCTGAAGATACATTTGTTGCCCTTTCTCCCTCTAGGCAGACCCCTTAGCTGACTCATTAATGTCAGGAACACATATTACGTAATAGGATCAAGTGTTCTAGATTTAAATTAATTTGGCCATATGTAAATTATACAAAATCAAGATGTCTTTAGAAACAGTACTTTCCTGGTGATATTTTTTGCTGTTCTGAAGAGCAACAGACAAATACTTATTCTAAGTCAGTGGCTCATGATTAACTCTATCTGTACAAAAGTGTTTTGCATGTTTTTTTTTGCTCCCGCCATTGATTGTTTTACTTTCTATATACATCCTCTTATACTTTATTTCTGTCATTTTAAACATTTCTAGATGTTAAGAAATATGATTAATTGGCTTATATATTGTTGGTTATAAATTATTTTAAAATATAATAATTTCATATATATACAAAGCTGAACCATTCCTATTTATTTTATTTATTATTTATTTATTTTAGAGACAGGGTCTCATTCTGTCACTCAGGCTAGATTGCAGTGTGTGACAGTAGCTTACTATAGCTTTGAACTCCTGGCCTCTGCCTGCCTCAGCATAATTGGGATTACTGGTATGAGCCATCTCTCTCAGCACCATTTGTTTTTAAAGTGTGGAATTATGACTCTCTAATGGCTCATTGGGAGGTAGTATGGGGTAGTGATCTTGAGCACTCATTTTAAAATAAGATTTTTGGGGATCACATCCATTCCATGCCATTAACTAAATGTCTTATTTTGGTAATTTACTGTATTTAATCTCTCCGTGCCTCAGTTTCCTCATCTATATAATGAACATGATACTACTAGTATTCATTTGATAGGATTATTGTGAAGATTGAGTTAAATATGTATAAAGCAATTATGAAAACACTTGGTATTAATACATAGTAAATGTAAGCTGATATTATCATATGATTGTTATTACTACAATTATTATTATCACTACTACCACTAAGATGTTTTTTTCTAGAAATGATTTTCCTTTTAGCCATAGGGTGTACCTATAACTAAGATGTAAGCAAGAGTAGTCTCCTAGGTAGCTAAAATGAATACCATAAAATTATAGCTCTAGCTACAAGCCCTTTACTTAGACCTTCATTCACAGCATATTTACTTTTATGCTGCATTCAATGCTAACCAATTTTTTATCTGCTTTTCTGGATCAGAGATAATTGGAAACATCTTATTAGAAAGCAGAAGAATAGGGTTGCTCTTTCTAAGGTATACTTAGGGAAAGCTTTGTGGTGACAGGTGACAATTAACTGTAAAACAGGAAACAATAGAGGAGAAAAATCACAAGACCTTGTAAAGCATGATGACCCTGTGTAGTAATTCATCCAACAAATGTTTATGAACATTTTGTGCCAGGCATTGTCCTAGACTAAGAAAATGCAAAGATGAATGTAATCGACAAGGCCTTGACAGGAGAGTATATTCCATGGCAGACGCTGGGGGAAGTAAATACAGTCATCCCTCAGTATCTGTGGGGAATTGGTTCCAGGACCTCCCTGCAGATATCAAAATCCAAGAATGCTCAAGTCCTTTATATAAATCGTGTAGTATTTACATATAATTTATGCACATCCTCTGTATAGTTAAATCATCTCTAGATTACATATAATACCTAATATAATGTAAATGCTGTGTGAATTGTTGTTATACTGTATTTTTAAAATTTGTATTCACTTTGGGAGGCCAAGGTGGGCAGATCACTTGAGCCCAGGGCTTTGAGACCAGCTTAAACAACATGGAAACACCTGCTCTCTACAAAAAATACAAAAATTAGCCTGGCATGATGATGCATGCCTGTAGCCCCAGATACTTAGTGGCCTGAGGTAGGGTTGAGCCCAGGAGGTTGAGGGTGCAGTGAGCCATGATTAGTACCACTGCACTCCAACCTGGGAGACAGAGAGAGACCCTGTCTCAAAAATTTTTTTGGTATCATTTTCATTTTTACATGGTTTTTTTTTCCTGAATATTTTTGATGCTCAGTTGGTTGAATCTGCAGATGTGGACTCCATGGATATGGGGACTGGCTGTGCATCTAAAGAATGAAATGCGTAGGGTCACATGGTAGAGAGCAAGTAAGGTGGCAGTTGGGGTACTTGGAAAAAGACTGGGGTGAAACCTGAAGTGTGAAATGAAAACATCCTTGTCAACAGCTCAGGGACCAATATTCCATGTAGAAAAATAAGCAAGTGTAGAGAAATAAGCATTTAGAGGAATAAGCAAGGCCATGAAGTATGAAAGAGTTCAGTGGATTCAATCTATAGAAAGAAGACCGAGACTGAGGCAGGAGAATTACTTGAACCTGGCGGGTGGAGGTGGCAGTGAACCAAGATTGTGCCACTGCACTCCAGCCCGGGAGACAGAGTGAGACTCAGTCTCAAAAAAAAAAAGGAAAGAAAGAAAGCCAAAGAAGATGGAATGTGACTGGCCCAAGATGAGATGGTGGATGATATGAGCTAATATTGGAGAGCTAGGAAGGGGTAAGCTCACAAATGGTTTTAAAGATGGTAGTAAGGATATGGAATTCTGTTGTATAGACTCTATTAAAAGGTTATAAGCAGAATAGTGATGTGATATAATACAGTCATACAGTCACATGCTGGCCAATTATGTTTCAGTTGATGAAGGACTGCATATACAATGGTGATCCATAAGATTATAACACCATATTTTTACTCTACTTTTTCTATGGTTAGATATGCTTAGATACACAGATACTTGCCATTGTGTTACAGCTGCCTACAGTATTCAGTGTAGTCACAACATGTTCTCTAGCTTTGTATCCTAGGACCAGTAGGCCATCCATACAGCCTCTGTGTGTAGTAGGCTATACCATCTAGCTTCGTGTAAGTACACCCTGTGATGGCCACACAGTGACGAAATTGCCTATTGATGCATTCCTCAGTATGTATCCCCATCATTAAGGGATGAATGATAGTGTGTGTATATCTGTCTGTCTGTCTGTCTATCTATCTATCTATCTATCTATCTATCTATCTATCTATCTATCTGTCTGTCTGTCTGTCTATCAAAATAGAGATAGATGTAGCAAGTCCTGGTTTCATTCACCATTATCTCATTATAACATTGATGAGAAAAAAAAGTTGAATCCCAGCTTGCGTCGCTGTCTGTGGAGTTTGCACATTTTCTCCATGTCTGCATGGGTTTTCTCTGGGTATTCTGGTTTCTTTCCATGTCCCAAAGGTGTGCACATTAGGTGAACTGGCATGTCTACATGGTCCCAGTGTGAGAGTGTGTGTGTGTGTGTGTGTGTGTGTGTGTGTGTGTGTGTGTGTATGTGTATGTATATATGAATGTGTCCTGTGATGGAATGGGATCCTTCTCAGGCTGGTTCCTGCCTTGTGCCCTGAGCTTCGAGGATAGGTTCTGGCCACCTATAATTCTGTAATGAAATAATTAGGTAAATGATTATCACACTTATTTCTATTAATCTTTAAAAAATTTACATATAGTTCACATTTATTTCCGTGTTTCAATATTAGAAGTGTTTAGGTTTTTATTTAGACATTTAGTAATGTTTCAGTGATCAAAAATATACCATGGGAACTCAACTTTGTTTAAATCAATTATGGTAACATTGGTTTCATTATGCGTTGTTTCACTTCAAGTCGAAGTGTCCGAGAACCTATCAATTATGTTGAGTGAACAGTTACTGTATAACATAAATGATGATTGTCACTGCTAAACAGAATGGACTGGAAAAGGTGAGATTGAAAATAGAAAGATTATGTAGGAAACTATTGAAGCAGTTTAGTTGAGAGTTGATGGAAGGTTGAATTAAGATACTGGTGGTAGAGAAAGAAGTTCTTATGTTTGAGACATTTTTTAGGGATGGACTTGACAGGATTTCTGAAGAATTGAGCGGGTGCAGGAAGAGAAGGATAAGCAAAAGGTGGGAGTCAGAATCAGAGGTGACTGCTGTTCCTTCATTTGAATAAGTGGATGATAATGGTGCTATTTCCTGTGATGAAGAGGCAAAGAATAGACTGGGGGCATGGTGTTAAGAGTGCCCTCTGAGGCATGTTTTGTTTGGGTGGTTACTTAGTAGACAGCCACATAGAGAAGCTGGACAGGCACTTAACTGTGCAGTTGTGTGGAAGGAGAATAAAGGATGGATGTTTTGTATATCTCAGTAACTTCTGAGGATTCATACACAGGGGAGCATAGGAATTTAATAAGGCTATAAGCTTCTTGAGATAAATATTGGTGAAGGTTGATATTGATGTGTAAATTTTGAAAACATCAAATACCTAACTAGGCAACAGTTGATTTTAATATTTATAAAGGTCTATTAAAGGCCTCCCTAAGTGAGATAGTCCTCTTTTATTAAGAAGCTAGGGGAAAAATATTCAGTTGTTTTTTTTTTTCATATGAGCACTGCAGTTTACTTTACGTTCCCTCATATTTACTAAACGTGTCTTTCCAAGACCCCCTATGCAAGTCCTTTTGCACTTGTGCCTCCCGGGTTTCCTTTCTGAAGAACAGAGGTAAATGAACTCAATGATCTCTGAAGATATACTAAATGTTAATTTTTTTTTTTGTTTGGAATTCCAGGTCTCAGGGCCCCCTTTAGTTAAAATAATCACTCTTAAAAGGGACTCAGAATGACTGAGACATTTAAGGGATAGCAAAACTCTGAGTTTTATCATGGACACTTACTATGGTGGGTCAAGGTTGAGATGCCAAGGTTATTTGGTGCCTGGCCAGGGAGACTGAGTTCCATGTTGGAATGGGGAGGGTGGAGATTTATCTCCCTTCATAGCAAAGCAGCAGGGGCCTTCTCAGCTACGTTTGTTAGCAAAACTGCTTCAGAGCCCTCTCTCAATCTGTCAAAGCTTTGATCTTAAAAGGAATTTTTGTCTTGTTTTTTATTTTTTTTAATTTGAATTTCATATGATACTAACTTCTTAACAAGCAAATTCTGCCTTCCTTCCCCCATAACCACCTTTGTAGTACTGCACACTGATTTATTTTGCTGGCAAGTACGGTGATTTTATTACCTTTCGCCATGTGTAGGATGCCTCCATATCAGTTTTGTTCAAGACCCTTGGTGGGAGAGTCTGCTGAATTTGTAAAGATGTCATTATTTATTTTAATATTCTCAAACAGCAGCAGTTATGTTGCTTGCTTGAAATAAAGGCATTGAATTCAAGATCGTGAGAGATTTCCCTAGGATATCTGCAGCAGGAAGTATTTGCTATTTTCAACATCAATTCCTTGACCAGTTGAATCATATGTTAACCTCTGGCCAAATATTGACTATTCCTGTCAGATGGGAGCATATTGCCTTTTGTTGGAAGCTAGTTGAACAGATCGTATCAGAAATGAAGGAAGAATAAAGTTAGCATGATTGAAATATATTGTAAGATCTTGGTTCAAGTTCCAAAAGACTAGAGAAGGGGAGATGAGTTGAAATTCTTTGGCTCTGGCTAGCGGGGACAAATATCTTCCTGTAACTAGACTATTGAGCTGAGAATTTGTGCTGTTATGAAAAGAATAGCAGAGACGTGAGAAACTTTGGGGAAACCATAAACTGATGTTTCCCTGGGGACTGTTTCTGGGGAAGATTAGAGTGATAGACCTATTAGAGGTTGCTTGGTCTGTATTTTCTGAATCTTACCTACTCTTCTTCTTTTACTGCTTATATACCCCCAAACGAGGCTGCCTCAATTTTTCTTTTTTGTATAAAATAAATGGTTAATCTTCTGCTTTTAGTGTCTGCGTCCTTGTATGTATTTTAGATGGAGAGAGACAGTATGTCTGGGCTTTTATACTGTCTCCACTACTTGTAAGTGTGGCCTTTTCTTCAGTTTTCTTGCTTATAAAATGGATTTGATTTCTATCTCAGTGTGGGAATTGAATATAAATGGAGACATCAAGCACTGAAAAGTGTGTGGACTTTTGAGTGCATCTTGGTTTTGAGTCTTATTGGCCATGTCATTCTGGGCAAGGTAAAATAACCTTTCTAGGCCTCAGTTTCTCCATATGTATAAATGAGATAATGTCTGTGTTGCAGGTGGTTGTAAGTGAGAAATAGAAAATACTTAGGCCAGTGCCTGGTCCCTGAAACAGGCACAATAGGCAGTAGCTGCTATCACTACAATGTTTTATATACATGCCATGGAACCTGACTCTAAAATAGCTTAAGATATTTCAAAATTCAATACAAATTGGGCTGGCCTTGAGCCTGTCTAGACACGTGTATATAGTTAGTACCTTATCGTGTCCTGGTCTTAGAATGCAGTTTTATAACATTGACTTTAAGGGAAGCATTGCAGCAGACCCAAGAATCTGAAGCCATGAGGCTTGCCTCATACAGAACCCATCAAGTACCAGAAACCACTCCTGCAGGGGCATCTTGGTGGAATTTAGTGTTTTGTAGTCATCAATTCTCAGAGAAGATCTTGATTCACTGGAGCCCTAGTATCAGAACTTCCACAGCTAGTATCAACTGGATATCAGCCTTGGGTATTATTTTAGGGCCATCTCTTATATGTGAGAGGGTAGTTACAGATGGTCCACGGTAACTACCCTCTCAAAGTCTTGAGGTTTTGGAATTTTACCATCATGGAGGCAAGGGATGTGGATGCACAGGCTGGTCCCTGGTTTATACCTGGTTTTCCAACAGAGAAGCAATTACTCATGTGGGCTCTCATAGCAGGATGCTGACGGATGCTGTATAAAAGAAGGGTACCATTGACAAAGAAATCTGGAAGATGAAAGGCATGTATCTCAGAGTACAGAGCTAGATATGAGTACTAGCTCCAGATAATCTATCTACTGCCCTTTGCAGTGTGTTAATAATATTAGAACATTTTATTAAACTCCCACCAGATGCCTAGCACTATGCTTGGCATTTTATACATGTTATCTCTAATCCTTCCCAAGCCCTGCAGAATCCTTTGCTGTACCTTGGTGCTGCAGTTAGTAACACCAAAGCTCAGATTACTTGGCTTCATCATGGCCACAAAACTAGGGGAAGATCTGGGCTTCACACCCCAGTCACACTGATGTCAAAGACCAGGCTTGCTGCATTCTTGGGGGTACTATGTGTTATATTCCCGAGGGAAAGAAAAGGCACTGCCTAAAATGATACTTTGAAAATCATACCTCCACTGGGTCGATCTGAGAAATGCTGAGCTTGTAATTATGCCCGGAGAAGGAGTAACTCTCCGTATGATCCACTTACTTATGAACCACAAGAAGAAGAGAGAGGTGGTTTTTAATATTTAGCAAATGATAAGGCATGGATAGAGAGCAAACTAAACATCCTGGGCTTAAACCTGAAGCAGGGACTTGGAGGCCACCTGATGTATCGGCTGTTAATATGTAGGTGCTGAGTCACCAGGAGACCCAGAAAGTTCTAAGAGACAGACACAGGGCAGTCAGGGTGAGGAACACCTGGAGGGATTCAGGAAAGCAACCATATTCCACTTCGTTTAGAGAGTTTTTGTTTTGTTTTTTCTTATTTTGATATCTGAGTCAATTGCCTACCAGCTGAACACCAGCCTTATCAGAGTAGGTGAAGTTGGTTTGAGGCACTGCGGCGTTTCCTAACTTGCCAGGTGGTAAGTTGCACACCTGACCCTACTGCTATAAAGCCTTGTTTGTTTTCTAGTGGAGGTGGGCAGGAAGACAAGTAGCTTTGCACAGAGAATCTTTTGTCTGCTTCAGCTGTTTTCCTGTTTTAGAGTAGTAGAAGTAGTCCTTATTTATTTTTTTTTTATTTTTTTTTTTAGAGCAGTAGAAGTAGTCCTTTTTTTTAGCATTGTTTACTTTCCAACATTTATATGGGGTTATCTATCATGCCCTACCCTGGAGCACTATTTTGTAAAGGATAAGCAAGTTTAGCTCCTTCAGCTTCTCCTAAATTTTAAATAAGAGAAGAATTCTACATATTCCTTTTTTTTTTTTCTATAATGATTGAGGTGAAAGCCAGAAAAACTTCTCAGCTTCTCTAATTGTCTTTTCCATGAGTGATTATTTTTATTCTTCTAGATTCAAAATCTGATTTAAAAATTCTGCAAAACACATTTTTTTTTTTCATGAAGTCAACAGATCCCCATGTCTTATGTACTTTGTTGATATAAACTTAAATGCTTGGTTAATTTAAAATGCAGAGGGTGTTGAACCTGTTTGATTTGGTTCCCAGATTTTGCTTTTGTCCCAATTCCATATCTAGCTGGAGAGAGCTTCGGGGGCTCAATGATCCAGTACGGTACTTTCCCTCCCTCACATTTCTTGGGGTGCTTTTGCACCAGGGGATTGCTGGAGGCTTGAGGACGTTTCTGGATGTGGGGTGGAGGTAAGGGGTGTGAAGAGCATGTGGCTATCTAATTTCTGTATATTTTCTGTATAATTTTTATCTGAAAGCACAATAACATAAACAGAAGAGTAAAACATAAAACATTTATTTTTTTCAAGAATCTCTACTTTTCTCATTTGTCAGAAGGGACATTTTATGGTTGCTTTCAGAGTAAAGCAGTAGCTAAACGAGGACTTTGTCGCTAACCTCAGACATGATGATGGAGTTGTAAATTTTGTCTTGTTAAATTAACTTTCTATTGAAGTTTCCTTTTCACTCCAGTTTTTGGATTTTGTGGTCTCCCATTCATGCTTTCAATCCCAACAGGAAGCTTATTATTTGGCAATTTCCTCTGAAACATTATGGTTCTGGAAGTTGACGCTGGATTGATCTCCACTGATCCTGTCAGCAGGGACCATGGGACCAGCCTGTTTCCATTAAGACCTATTCTTTGACTAAACCAAATTCTCTGAGGAAGCTGGGCTGAGCTAGCTGGAGCCACATGTGATCTTATAGGGTAGTATCAGGCAGGCACTGAGCAAGAAGCAGCTAGACTCAGAGGTACCTCTAACAACTTGGTGACTTCATTTTCAAAACCGAGCCTAAGAAACTGGCAATCTCTCATATCTAGACTCAGAAGCAATGGGGCACAATATCTTGGCCTTATAAGGCACTCATGCTTCTTTGCCACATTATTTGATAAGAGCTTCATGTCATGAATGCACAAGCAGAGAGATCTTATGGAATGCCATTTCTGAACCAGATAAAGCTATTTGCAATTTAGAAAATATATTGGCATGAATAAGGACAGGCATATATTTGCTGTCACCCTTCTCTAAAGGTGGAAGAATAACCTGACGTAGAGCATTATGGACTCGGAGTTAGGAGACTTATGTCCTTGCCATGCTGGCAAGAACTAAGTGAGGCACTGGACTTCTTTGTGCCAAAGATTCATGGAAAATGTCATGGGAGTCATTCACTGGTGAACAGAGGTCAAATGAAGATCTGAGTAAAAACTGTGTTGTCTGTTGCCTTTATAGGCAAAAATGAATGGGTTAAGATATTGACTGTAAAGTCCAGGGGAAGTGATGATGCTGAGGATAATAAGTAAGGGATGGTGGGAAGATGAATATCAGCATACGGGAGGAGTGGGAACCAGCAGTTCTTTGAGCAGTTTTGTTCAGGTGATGGTCATGGGTTTGGTGATTGATCAGGTGTGTTCCAGAGTAAGGCAGGAAGCTGCAGAGATACTATTCAAAAATCTAGGAGTAATGAACTCCAAAAAGGAAGAAAAATGAACCTAAAATGCCAAATTGAGAAACATAAAATGGTAAATATATTAATCAGGGTTTTCTAGAGGGACTGAACTAATAGGATAGATATATGTATGAAAGGGAGTTTATCAAGGGGCATTGACCCACACAATCACAAGGTGAAGTCCCACAATAGGCTGTCTGCAAGCTGAGGAGCAAGGAAGCCAGTCTGACTCCCAAAGCCTCAGAAGTAGGGGAGATGACGGTGCAGCCTTCAGTCTGTGGCCAAAGGCCCAAGATCCCCTGGCAAAGCACTGCTGTAAGTCCAAGAATCTAAAAGCTGAAGAACCTGGAGTCTGATTTCCTAGGACAGGAAGCATCGAGCATGGGAGAAAGGTGAAAGCTGGAAGACTCAGCAAGTCTGCGCTCCATCTTCTCCTGCCTGCTGTATTCTAGCCACACTGGCAGTTGGCTAGATGGCGCCCATCCAGACTGAGGGTGGGTCTGCCTCTTTAAATCCTCTGACTCCAATGTTAATCTCCTCACTCTCACAGACACACAGGAACAATACTTTGCATCTTTCAATCCAATCAGATTGACACTATTAACCATCACAGCAAAGGTTCTTCTAGTAGAATATTGCCTCCATTCTATCTGCTCTAGTCTCAGGAAGTAAAAGCTGAGGCCAGAGGGAAAGGACCACCCAAGCAGAATCTTTGCATTGGAGAAAACAGTTCACCGAGCAACTCAAAGTGCTATTTCAGGCAACGTTCAAGTAGCAATTCCTTGTTAATTCCAGTTTCTTTATCATGGTGGATCCCACCGTCTTTCTCTCCTGCTCCCCCAAGATGGAGTCTCCCTCTGTCACCCAGGCTTGAGTGCAGTGGTGTGCTCACTGCAACCTCTGCCTCCTGAGTTCGAGCAATTCTCCCTGCCTCAGCCTCCCGAGTCGTGGGGATTACAGGTGCACGTCACCACACATGCCTAATTTTTGTATTTTTAGTAGAGAAGGGTTATCACCATGTTGGCCAGACTGGTCTTGAACTCCTGACCTTAGGTGGTCCACCTGCCTTGGCCTCCCAAAGCGCTGGGATTATAGGCATGAGCCACCACACCCAGCCCACACTATCTTATATTGCTGAGATTTCATGCCACAAACTTGAGTGCAATTTTTGAGTCATTGTTGGAACTATATGTAAAGCCAGTTTCTCTACCGCAGCTTCTTGTGGTTTAACACAATGATAGAGCATAAGGAGATTGGAGTCAGATGGCTAGGTTCAAATTCTAGCTCTGCTCTTTACTGGGCAAGTTTCTTTCTCTCTCCCCATGTCTCTTTTTAGTCCTTTGCAAAAGGAAAATAGTAATAGTACCTACCTCATAAGGATGTTGTAAAGATTTAAGAGACAAAAAATATCTCATTCATAATGTGTTTAATATATGTTAGCTACTGTTATTATCAGTATTAGGTTCACAGAGTTCCTTTAGGACTAACTGTTGTAGTAGAAGCATCATGAATTGAACACTGGGACAACCTGGACTTGAATACTGACTTCTGCACTTATTACCTGGGTGACCATGGGTAAGCCCTTCAACTTTTCTGAGTTTCAATTGTACCCACCTGCAAAATGGCACTCATGGTACTTGCATGCAGCATAGTTGAGGCTTTAAAAATGGCTGCTATTTTTAGAGAATGTAAAACATGAGGCACAGTGCCTGGTTTGAGGTTGCTTTCCCGTAAATAACAGCTACTATCATTATTGTTGCCATTTTTTTCTTGTATACGAACATAGGTATAAGATTATCCATCGGTAAGAAACATAACTGAGATTCAAGGGCTGTCATTTCCTGTCCCAAAGTGAGTATTTATTTTGAACTTCTATTTATTTGCACTAATGGCTCAAACTTTTTGTCCTTTCTTGACTTTGGCCTCTGGTGTCTCTTCTGATCTTTTAAATTTTGATCATTCTAGGCTCATCTAAATATTCTGACTTCTCGTCGAGGCCCTGCCAATACATCCTTGATCCAAACAGCATAGCACCTACCTGGATTTAATACTAGCTCCAGCATTTATGTTAAGCACATGACTTAACTTTTCTGAGCCTCGACTGTCTTTCAAATGGTCATTGTAATAATGATCTTATTAGATCTTTGTGAGGCCTAAATAAGATAAAGTATGATAAAGTACCTAGCTGTATCTACCAATCAGATGGTGCTCTGTGTTAAATTGGTTGCCCTGGAAACAGACTCTGAAGCAGAGATTTATATGTGGATTTCTGTGGGGCAGTGGTCTCTGGAACAATATCTATAATGAAGTGAGGGTCGCAGGATTGGGCAGAGGGGAAAGTTGAATTGCAGTGCAATTGCAGAGGAGGCTTCAGCCAAACCCAAGGGAAGACTCCAGTTGGGCTGATCCTTTAGAATTATCCCAACTGGGCCCAGCCTTTGTTACTACATCAGCCAGTCATTGAATGGGGGGTACCCAGGGTGGATGGTTGAGTGTGTAGCTCCCTTTGACCAAGGGCAGTTCCTGGAGAGGGCTGCAGCAATGAGCTGTCAGTAAGCAGCACTTTTCTCCTTTTTTTTTTTTTGAGATGGAATCTTGCTCTGTCTCCCAGGCTGGAGTGCAGTGGCAGGGTCTTGGTTCATTACAACCTGTGCCTCAGCCTCCTGAGTAGCTGGATTACAGGTGGGTGCCTACCACCACGCCTGGCTAATTTTTGTAGTTTTAGTAGAGACGGGGTTTCACCATCTTGGCCAGGCTGATCTTGAACTCCTGACCTTGTGATCCACCTGCCTTGGCCTCCCAAAGTGCTGGGATTATAGGTGTGAGGAGGCAGCACTTTTGATAGCTGCAGGATTGAGTGCCTCTGTCCTGAAGGGGATCTGGGCACTATATGCTCAGTAAATTTGAATTGCTTCTCTTCAATTCTTTGGCATCCATTTCCTTTCTCTTACATCTCTTACGTTTCACCCTGATTAGCACTTGTCTTTTCTTGTAGAGACTCCGCAGTTCCAATGTTGCTCCTTTTGAGTTGAAATAGGTTATCATTTTATGATTTTCATCTTTTTTGCCTTGGGAGCTAGTTGCAGCAGGGGTTGAGGGGTGAATTAGGGAAACCAGTTATTCATCTCTCAGTGTCCAATGAAGAAAGACTTAAAGTGGAGGTGGTATCTTTTTTTTTTTTTTTAATTTAATGGCCACTTCTGAACATTTGATGTTGAATGTACTCAATTTTATGATGAACAGATTTGTAAGGCTGTGTCTATGCTAAACAGGAAAGAATGAGGTGATCAGTTAATGGTGTATAAGCATATATAGGACTTGTATACTCTTACAACAGAGAACACTTTTGTAACCCCAGATGTGTGGGAGTTTTTCCTCCCACACACCGGTCAAGCAATTCTGTAGCAGTTTCTCCACAGACACCACCTCGGTGTCCTCTAATTCAATTCAGTTCTGACAGTATCTACCCGGAGAGAGTGTCACATCACACAGGTTGAGGACTGAGCCCCACCAGACTTTTCCCCTCTTCAGATGCCAGTCACAAGTTATAATTTGTTACCTATATTTCTGACCAACTGCATTTCTCAAGTTCAATTAATTTGCTAGAGTGGCTCACAGAACCAAGACAAATACTTTACTTTTGTTACCTCATTCCTTATAAACAATATTACAAATGTTACAGATTAGGAGATGCATAGGACAAGGTTTGGGAAAAGGAGCAAAGAGCTTCCATGCCCTCCCTGGACATGCTACCCTCCAGAAACCTCCACGTGTTCAGCCATCTGGAAGCTCTCTGAGCCCTGTTCTTTGGAGGCTTCACTATGTAGGCACGATTGGTCAAATCGTTGGCTATTAGTGATCAACTCAACCTTCAGCCCGCTTCTCCTCCCTGTAGGTTAAGGAGTAGGGCTGAAAGTCTCAACCCTCTAATCATGCCTTTGTCTTTCTTGGAACCAGCACCCATCCTGAAGCCAACTACGGACCCCCAGCCACCAGGCATCTCATTAGCATACAGAAGAGACTCATATCATTCCAGAGATTACAAGGATTTTATGACCTGTATGTTAGGAAACAGAATGAAGACCAAATACATAAAAATTCTATTACAAATGACAATATCACATGATACCGGCTATGGGAGTGGGTTAAGAGACTGAGGGTGCTCATGCTCCATTTTTGTCACTACAAATATAGAGCTTTGTCTTCCCTTTCAATGTTAGATATAAGAATATTTTGGCTTTTTCTAGTCTTCTGGGGTAAATTTCTATACCAGTGTTCACAGCTTATTTGGCCCTTTAAAAATAATTAAGCCGTATGCCTAGAATTGTTTCTCAGGTCACCTTAATCACTTCTACAACTTCATCTCCTAGAAACCTTACATTAAATAATTAAGAGTTCCTTAAGGAAGTTGGACTACTTTCATGAACGGCTTTAAAAAAAAAAATTAATTCTAACTTTTTTGTTGTAGCAACCTGCTAGATAAACACCAATGCTTTTTTTATTTGCCTTCCTGTTAAATCAGGAATCACCTTTTGTGAATGTATCACATTAATGCTTGTTTTTTTTTTTATGGATTTGTTTAGTGTATCCCCTAAGGAGCATTTTTTCTCTGCCATCCTTGCCTGTTTTTGATTGTGTAAGGTCCCAGAAGGAAAATACTATGTCTTTTAAAATTGTATTCTACAGTACTGTGTACAAATGAGCAATTAATTCTCAAAATACTGGCAGTGGGAAAAGGCACAAAGGAACTGATAATATCTTAAATGATTTAAATGATGTCTTTAATGCATTGGTTATCCCCCATTTTGTTTTCTAATAAAAGTTGTCAGAAAGAAACAAGATAATGTTCAAAGTATATTGAGTTTCTCTGAAGTTCTGTTTATATTAAAATTATTATTAAAAGATCCATCTTAGGTGTTTCTGTCTATATCCATAAGCTGTTATTGTTGGATGCTTTTATTAGGCTCTTTAAATTGTCCTCATGAGCTTAAAATCCTGAAGAGTATCAGTGGTGCCATTGGGGAAGGTAGAGTTTCCATACTTGATGGGGGTCAAGGGTGGTCAAACTTTCTGTAAAGGGCTACACCATATGAATATTTTCAGCCCTGTAGGCCATAGGGCCTATGTCACAACTCCTCAGCTCTACTTTTGTAGCTTGGAAGCAGCTGTAGACAATATGTAAATAAAGCATGGTGGTATTCTAATGAAACTTTATCTTCAAAAAGAGAGGAGGGTCACATTTGGCCTGTGGCCTGTCGTTGGCTAACACCTAATCCAGGTGATTAGACTAGATTACTCCTGCACTGATTCTGAAATACATCAGTAAATGGAACCAATGGCAAGAGAGACACAGTTACAAAGTCCAGAATGTGAAAACAGTTTTAATGACTTAGATTCATAATATTTGTTTCCTAGTTTGGTTGCTCAACCACGAGTAGGTTCCACGGGAACAATTCCTCATTCCCAGGGTCCCGGGGACTCTCATTTTTAAGATTCCGGCCACCAAGTGGTCTCAGTATGGCCTCCTTCACTCAGTGACTGCAAGATTTGGGGAATCCACTGTTTTTCTCTGCACCTAACCACATTTGTATTTCCTGTATTAGGTGGATTATGGTATCTTCCCCACTGACTTTAAGGGTTGTTGTAATGGCTGAGTGAAATACTGCTCAAGATCACATTTCATCACACATTCCTATTAAAGAGGAAAATATTAAGTTTGCTTGACCCACTTTTTCTCTAAAGCTAAGCATGGTACTTGGTTGATTTTTTTTTTTCTGGGCAGATTTGTATGTCTATGTTTGAGTGATATTAAATATCCCAATATAGTTAAATGATTGAATGATTCTTAAGCTTTGCTTCACAGTGGACTTACCTGCAGTAGTTTTAATAATCCTGATACCTTGGCAGCACCCCAGATTAACTGAATCTGAATCTCTGTGAGGGGGACCAAGCATTAATATACTTTTGAAACTACCCAAGTGTATCATGTTCTGTCGCTACTGAAAGAAATTACCACAAATTTAGTAGCTTAAAATAACACAAATTTATTATCTCACAGTGTTGTAGATTATGCTTCTGACACAGGTCTCATCTGGGCTATAGTCAAGGTGCAAGCAAGGCTGCATACTTTTCAGAAGGCTCCAGGGCAAGCTTGTCCAACCCGCAGGCTACATGCAGCCCAGGACGGCTCTAAGTGTGGCCCAACGCAAATCTGTAAACTTTCTAAAAATATTATGAGGTTTTTTTTTTTTTTTTTTTTTTTTTTTTAGCTCATTAGCTATCATTAGTGTTAGTGTATTTTATGTGTGGTCCAAGACAGTTCTTCTTCTTCCAGTGCGGCCCCGGGAAGCCAAAAGACTGGACACCCTTGCTCTAGAAGATAATGTGTCCCTTTGCCTTTCCTAGACTCTGAAGAGGCCGCACATGGTCCTTGGTTCATGGCCTCCTTCCTTTGCAAAATCAGCAACAGCAGGTCAAACTCTACTTTTATCTCATCACTATGACCTTTGACTCAACTCTTTTTCCTTCCTTTCCCCTTTTTAAGGAATGTTATATTGGACTCATCTGGATGATCCAAGTTAATCCTTCTGTTTTAACAACCTTAATTCCATCTGTCATGTAGCTGAACATACTCACAGGTTCTGGGGAGTAAGATGTGTACAGCTTTGGGAACCCATTATTCTGCCTGCCACACCAGATAATGACTACTCGAAAAGGGAAAAGTGTATGGACCCTAACTAGTAGAAGCAAATTATTCCCACATGTGTTCTATTGACGGTTAGTGTATAAGCATTCGTTCCGTTATTGATTCACTCATTGATTCATTCTTTCAGTAAATGGTGATTTCCTTTTGTGTTCTTAGCATTGATTCTAGAGATACAATAATAAACATTGTGGCAAAGGTCTAATGGAAGGGAAAAGATATTTAAATAGAGAAAATGCACATGCCTTGGGTCCTTATAGAAAGGGTCCTTTCCCAAATTTTCAGACAAGGCTAGGATTTGTAGAAGAAGCAATGTGAGAATTAGATAGGTGTAGAATATGGAATAAAAATAACCTTAGTAGCTCTTTCAGACACTTAATGCATTATCTTCCATCCTTACTACAAACTTGTATAGTGCATACTATTACTGCCATTTTGCAGATGTGGAAACTGAGTCTCATGAAGATGAAATAATAATAATAATAGTTATTCTATTCTATGAAATCATGTGTGTAGTTCTATACTAGGGCATTTTAGAATGGCCATTGTTTCTTTAAACACTGGGCAAAGTTTTTGCTGTTTTCCAAATTTAAATGTCTTTCTGAAGAAGGAAAAAAAAACAGAAATCTGATTCAGCCTCTATGGTTATAACTGGCACGTAGCTACAGAAATGTTTAGCCTTGTGGCTTGTTTTCTGTCTGAACCAGAAGAGTACCATGTTCTAAATGGATGCTTAGTCAGTGTGGGTTTTAATGGGCATAACAGGACTCCCAGCATACAGTCACTGTGTTGCCACTGTCAACACTATAGTTCATCCAGGTATCAAAGTGATTGGATATGGGGATCTGGTGACTTCTGTATTTGATCAGTGAAGGTTTGAAGATTTCAGTGCCTGCTGCTCTTTGAAAAGTGATAGGAGAATCGAGTTTAGTGTTCTTAGACTTACTTAGCTCCTCCTTTCCATCTTAAGCCTAACAGATCCACTTGGGGTGATTCTACCGTGAATCTGTTTTTATTGAGTCACTTGACTTTCACAAGTACCCAGATTTAGTTTCTCTGTGACAAGAATGTGGGTAATGCTTCCTAGACTAGTTATTTCTTACATATCATATCTACAATCACTGAAGGAAGAACCTACAATGTGTAGAATATTGAGATACACTGGACGTTTCTAAAAACTGCTTCAAAGAATTTTTTTGAGTTGCTTCATTCTGGGCATTAATGCTTGAAATATCAAGATAAATAGGAAGCCCAAGCTTTAGTGAGAAAATGCAGATCATTAAATGAGGGAAATAAAAGTGCATTACGATGTATTAAGAAAGGGTTTTAGGCCAAATTTTAAGACCAGCTAAGGATTTCTGGAGAAAGTGATGTTCAAAGGTGGTATAAGGTACCACCTTTGAACATCACTTTACATTATATAGGTAAGGAGGGAATGTTGGGTAATAACTGCGTGAATGACTGCTCTGGGCAATTAATGAATTATCTTTCATGCTCACAAAACCATGCACAATGGTTACTATTACCACTATGTTGCAGATGAAGCTCCTACAGAGCAAGTAATTTTTAAGGTCTTATAAAGAAAATGACAAAAGTAGAATTGGGCTGGGAAAAGACTAAGCTACAGTACTAATACAATGTCCATTAGCCATGTATTGAAATTTAAATTACTTCGACTGTTTAAATTATTATTATTGAATAATAATATTATTCAATTTTTTAATCGAAAAAATTAAGCTCCTTCTTTACACCTTATTCAGGTACTCAGCAGTCACATGTGGCTAGTTGCTACCATAAGGGATAGTGCAGATTAAAGAACATTTCCTTCACTGCAGAAAGTTTTATTGGACAGCATTGCTCTAGGGTATTTAGAAAATATTTAAAGGTGTTCTAGAACTTTTTTAGGTTAGCAACAGTATTAGTACCATGTAGGCTCCTAGAATATCAGAACCAGAAGCAGACTTTACATGAGTAGCTCTGTTCTACCCTTACTAGTCACAAGGTAGATAACAAAAGATTAAAAAAGAAGCTTTCACCCAGTCTGTTCTACTACATGTAGAGAGTGGGACAAGAATTTGGGGTTCATATGGTTAGTGTATTCAGGGGACCATATATTTCTTGAGCAGGATTTATCAATGGAAAATGCAAGTGGTCACCTTGGTATGGGGATAACAGTGGGCTATTTTAGCAAAGGGAAGCGCTGATCCTATGTATATAGCGAGTACATAATACATCAGGCAAATGTGTCAAATTGGAAGTGATTGTTATAATATTCAAGTGATATCTAAGCATCCATTTGTAGATACACTAGTAATATACTAAAAGAAGTCATTTTTATATGTTCATTAACCCAGATCTTTAAAATACTCCAATGTGGTGATTTCTCTTGTCTTAGTGAAGTTTACCTTTCAATAGCGCTCTCAACTTAGCTAAAGACCTTTTTAAGTTTTAATCCTATCATCTTCGAAGTCATCTTATACAGAAGGATGGACAAGTATTATGATAAGCAATGAAGAGGTAAGGGAAATAGGCTACTCAGAGGTTTACTTTTCTGTTCAAATTAGGTGACCTGGGGTTGATTCCACATCTGTTGGCTCCTAATCTTGGGATATTTCCAACAGACCATAAAAAAAAAAGCAACGTCACTTATTTAAGGAAAATGAATCTGTAATTACTAATTTTTCCCATTGTGTCAAAAGTTTACCCCCAAAGACTTCATATTAATGAAGTTTTACTGCTCTCCAGAAGATGTTGATTCATGCAGGATTGAAGAGAATCCAGTAGGCAGGTTGTGGAGTCATTCAGTACATACATATGACTTTTTGCCTCAATGTTGGAGTCGTAGGAGACAACGAATAGTTGCTGTTTAATCACCTGGTAAGGACTAAGTAGTAGCCAAGTGCAGGCACCTAAAGTGGATCTTACTTTGCTTATTACTGGAAAACACTCAGTTTTTATCACTGTTTCAAGCCGTTAAAGTGGAATAAGTTTGTTATTGATGGTCTATGTCGCAATCCCAGTGTGACAGACACCAGCAAACACATTGTCTTGCTCTAGTCTACAAATAGAGATCAATGACTATTTTATTTGCTCAACCCTGCCTCCAGTCCATGGCTGTGGCCTCCATCATGAAGTAGCTGGAATGATTAATGATCTGTTGGAGGTATTAATGCCTCTTGTTTTGGTACTCTAATTATAGAAGCAGATTGGAGCCAAGCTTTTAGAGTGGGTTTGAGATTGAAAGATATTTGAAAAGCAGGTGATTGGTCCACCACTTCCACTTCTTTCAATTTAACCATAAATCAATTGTGAATGATTTTTTCACTGTGATTTTTCATAGGTTTTGAACTTCAGTAATGAGCATCCCTGTCCCAGAGTGAAACTGTGATTTTCCTAGATCCTGTTGGAAAGAAGATGAAGATTTATGAAGGGGCATAGAAGGAAATGTACTGCATTTCTTTTTATCCTCTGCTTGTTGTTTTTCCCTCCTTTCCTGTACTTCAACCCCGATAAGTCTCAACTTTCATGTATGCCATACATGGCATCTAGTATTTGGAAACGGGAAACCTGCAGTGTGTCTTGACCTAGTTTCCAGTGACTGTACAATTACAAATAAGAAGTTGTTGCTATATGAAGTAGTACTACATTCCACACTGAAAAGAACATATGGAGAAGCAAAGAGCGCCTTGCCCGAGCAACACCAGTTTTTAAAACTCATTTGCTGAATTTGTTGACTTAAATTTTTTTCTTAAGTTTAAGATGGCTCAAGGCATTGCTACCACCCAAGAAGCTACCATGAGGACTGTGGAAAAAATTCTGAGGAACCCTGGGTGAAGAGATAGGTTTAAATTGGAATCAATTTGACAATTTTTCCTTCCCTAACTAGAACTGCAGGTTACTCCACTGTGTGTGATGTAATACATCTGTGCCTAATGAAAATCTGCCTTGCATATTATGGAAAAGCATAGGATTTTTTACATTTGTATAATTTATATTTTTTAAAGCATTTTATTATCTGGGGAGTATATTGACAGGAATGGACATCTTAAAATAGATTGTTTATAGACACTCAAATGCAGCAAATATACATGTTTACCTTTATACTATAGCATATGGAAAAATCCATCAGGTCTTTTAGGGTATTCAATTTTTTGTAGCTGCCACACTAAAGTCCTATGTATTTGAGTAATGTATTACATTTATAATTTATTTAAAATATGAGGTTCATATATTATTAACAGGCTTGTATTCCAATTCTATGAATTGAAAGAATGATTCCTTTCTCCATTAGGTTTCTCCAGAGAAGCAGAACCAATAGAATTTACTTGGAGATATATCGAAAGAGAGTTATTATGGGAGACTGGCTTATGCAATTAGGGAGGCTGAGAAATCTTATAATCACCCATCTAAAAGTAGAGGCCCAGGAAAGCTAGGGGTATAGTTTCAGTACGAACTCTAAGGCCTGAGAACCAGGGGAGCCAATAGTGTAGGTCCCAGTCCGTGTCTGAAGATCTGAGAACCAGGAATGCTGATGTCTGACGGCAGGGAGAAGGAGGAGAAATTCTCTGCCCAAGCAGATAATTTTTATTTTTAAATTTTACTTTATGTTCCAGGATACATGTGCAGAACATGAAGGTTTGTTACATAGGTATACGTGTGCCATGGTGGTTTGCTGCACCAATTGACCTGTCCTCTTCCCTCCCGTCACCTCCCATCCCCCAACAGGTCCTGGTATGCAATGTTCCCAACCCTGTGTCCCTGTGTTTTCTTGTTCAACTCCAACTTATCACTGAGAACATGAAGTGTTCGGTTTTCTGTTGCTGTGTTACTTTGCTGAGGATGATGGCTTCAGACTTCATCCGTGTCCCTGCAAAGGACATAAGCTCATTCCCTTTTATGGCTGCATAGTATTCTGTGGTGTATATGTACCACATCTTCTTTATTCAGTCTGTCATTGATGGGCGTTTAGATTGGTTTCATGACTTTGCCATTGTAAATAGTGCTGCAATAAACATAATATGCATGTGTCTTTCTAGTAGAATGACTTACATTTCTCTGGGTGAATTGGTACTTCTGGTGCTAGGTCCTTGAGGAATCACCACACTGTCTTCCACAATGGTTGAACTAATTTACATTCAGAGGGAATTTTTTTGTTCTATTCAGACCCTCAATGATGCCTGTTCAAACTGGTGAGAGTAATCTCCCTTACACATTCTACCTATTCAAATGCTAATCTCTTCCAGAAACACCCTCACAGACAGATCCAGAAATAATGCTTACCTGCTATGTTGACATCCATTAGCCCAGTCAAGTTGACACATAAGATTAATCATCACACCTTTTTTCTTTCCTTCCAGCCTGCCTGCCTTCCTGCCCACTTTTCTTCTTAAAATATCTATTGAGCCATTATTATGTACCAAAACAGTAAGCTTGTCTTAGGTGGCTGGGTAGTGGGAGGAAAAGGTGATTTTGAAAATAAGATTCAGTCCCTGCCATCAAAGACCTTTCACTTTAGGGGGTGGGGGGAGAAAAGAACATAGGTTTTTGTTATTTTTGCAGACAACAGAGTCCATTTTGAGCCAAAAAAGAAAAAAAAGACTTGTTTTGAGGGCATTGGGTAGTTAGAAAAGTGTTTGGAAGGCCCAGGAAATCAGTTTTTTGGTTTATTTTGTTTTTGTTTTAAAAGACAGAAGTCTCTTTCTGTCCTTTAGGCTGGAGTTCAGTGGTGCAATCATAGCTCACTGCAGCTTGTAGGTCCTGGGGTCAAGTGATCCTTCCACCTCAGCCTCCCAAAGTATTGGGATCACAGGTGTGAGCCACTGCACCTGGCCTGGAAACGAGCTTTAAATGCCATATAGCCAGATACAAGAGCAGCCAAGAGAAACGCCAAACCACCTCTCCATGGGAAGTCCCACTGCTGCTGCTTTACAGTTTTGGACCAAACCCTCTGCCAGAGCTACCACAAAAGAAATTCCTTTAGCGCCACACTTGCAAGAAGAGCTAATGTCCTAATGTGAATCTGTGACCTTGTGTTGCCTTCTTTTCCCATCTCAAAGCTCTTACAGGTATACCTACTTAGCAAAACACAGGACACAGCTGCTTTCTTAACTGCAAAAAAGTCTGGGGAGTATAATTGTTGGCTTTCCGGTTTCTGTTATATAGGAAGTTACATCATATAGGTTGGAATGCATATGGAGGGAGTGATCCCATAGTATCCCCCTTAGGCAGACAGGTTAGCAAATAGCTAGAATAAATTGTGTGTTATGCTGCAGTAGATAATAGTTCTATGGGAACACCTAGTGAAGGCACCCATCTCAAGAGGAAGGAGGAGTATTCAGGGAAGCATCTTGGAGTAGGGCTACGCTTGCTGAATCTGGAAAGGTTTCAGGATTGTATTAGGATAGGATAAGATAGTATGTTACATAGGCAAGCAGCTTCAAAATTTCAGTGGTTAACACATTCACACAATACTCCTGCCAAGTCTGTGCTCTGGGGGGCACTGGGTACAGATTTGTGGGACCTGGTGGCAAAATGAAAATATTGGGCCCGTTTTCTAAAAATTGTCACAACAGTGGCAGCAGAACATCAAGCCAAGCACAGAGCCCATCCCAGTGCTGGGTCCTGGGTGAACACATAGGTTACATGCCCGTGATGCTGGCCCTAGGTAAGGGTCCAGGAGACTCTCCAAAGAAGCTTTCTTGTGTTTGGTAATTCAGTAATTCATGCAGCTTCAGTGTGTGACTCTGCCATCTCAACACAACCTCCTCCACGTTTGCCAAAACTGGGCAAGAGAGAAACTGGAGGGCCACATAGAGGATTTCACTGCCTTAGCCCAGAAGTGCTGTATCTTACTTCTGGTCACATGTCATTGGCTAGAACTGATCACATGGCCTCGACTGACTACCAGGTGGCTAAGAAGTGGAGACTTCCGCATGCCTAAGGAGCAGAAGTCAGATTATGGTGAATCAGGATTATCTATCCAAATATTTTGGATATTTGGATTATTTTCCCAAAGAAAAGGGAATGATATAAACAATATCTTTGTTATTTGAAAATACTATTTGTATTTGAATATTAATAAATTTAGAGTGGCTTAAAAATTCAAGAAGTATGTTTGCTTTTTGCCAATCCACTCATTTTGAATAGAATAATTTCAAAATTATTATTTTTTTTTTTGCTAAATTCAAGTGTTACTAGAATAATTAGCAGTAACTAATGAAAAACTCTGAAAGAGTAGTAACTAATGAAAATGTTTGGAACAGGAAAAAAATGTTTCTATTTTAGTACGTATATATCTTGTCTTAAGATACAAATTGTATTTTATTGAAAAGGATGTATATAAAAACCAGTCAAATAAAATATTCTCTTGAATTTTTAAACTTTTTTTAACCAGTGAATATACTCAAATATATGTGCTCTGACAGGAAAATAACATCACTGAAATGATTCTAAAGAGTTTACCTGCTTCTATCAAGTGCTCTGAATTATCTTTATCTGGTGTGTGCTCAAGTGTATTCACATATAAAATCTACTTCTAAATGTGAGAAATAGGTGTTCTGAAAAGCTAACCCTTTGTGTCACTGGTGCCCTGTGTCTATTACTCTGATGCTTTTATCTATGAATTAAAACAAAATTGCCAAGTCCAATAAGGTACAGACAATAAAAGGATCTTAGATAAGAGATAAATAAATGTGGTTCATGGCAGACATGTCGGAGTATCTATTGACAGATATATTTCTTTTTTTTACCAACGAACTCCTGTTACTGTTGTCCACATTTAATTTGCACTCCTTTAATTTTATGCCTTTAAATTCAGTGTTGCTCTTTTTGATACAGTATTGAACTACTCTTAGAATGCTTTCTTTTTGATGTTACACTGTACTTTATTGGAAAGAAAACTGGACTTTCTGGTCCAGCCCATTTACCAATTATGAAAATTTATCTGTTTTTATGTATAAAATGGGAGTGATAGTTGTGATGATCATAACAACAAACGTGGTGTTAAGATGATGACTAATTATTTTTCTAACTTAATGAAGGGAAGATATTTACACTCTAGAGTCCGAATCAGGAGTCAGCAAACTATGGCCCACAGGTACACCTATTTAGCAAAACACAGGACAATGCCTGGCAAATTTGACCCTTCACCCATTTTTAAAAATAGGGACACAGACAAGCCTTTCATCTGTATAATGTCTATAGCTATTTTCCTGCTCTGATAGCAAAGTTGAGTAGCAGTTGTGACAGGCACTGTGTGGCCCACAAAGCCTAAATTATTCACTGCCTGGCCCTTTATGGAAAAATTTTTTGAATTGGTTATCTAGATAGTCCCCAAATATCTGTTTTGATTTGAGAAAATGTAGGAATATTGCCTTAAAGGGATATGAAGCAGACTTTAAGAAAACTCTGTACTCTGTACTACACATAGAAAATCTTCAAGGACAGCCTAACCCAGCTTTCAGCTGCTGAAAAACGTATAACGTTTATCTTTTCACTCTTGGAGTGCTACCTACAGGCCACTGCTGGCAGAGGTCATTATGCAAATACAGACTCATCTCTCCAGGATACCACATGTGAGGCATTTGCACAAATGTAGATTGTATTCAGGCCTGAACATAATATATATACTTTAGTCATTTTTATGAAACTCTTCAGTCATCTGGACGTTTTTCACTGTGTTTATCAGGAAATGTGAAATAGAGAATTGAGCAATTTTCTCATCAATTTGATCAATGTAGACTGGCAACCTGGATGCCTTTAGTCTTTTTCTTTTTAATGCCCTTTTTCTCTCAATTGCTAGAATTTATTTATTTTACTAAATTGCTCAGTTAATTACTTCAATTTTCCAATCTATCTTACCATCGAAGGCTCAGCCTGTTTGAATTTTACATGTAGTTGGTACAATTGAAGTCTGTACCTAAAGTGTAAGATTTTCAGTGTAGGATTCATGTTTGTTTATCCATCTACTTGCTAGGTCCCTTTGATCTGTAACCTAAACTGTTCAAATTTCACTTTTGAATCAATCAAGTACATTATGGAAACACGAAAGGAGGAGAGGGACTGGAATGAAAAGCCAACAACCGACGAATTTGGAGAAAGTGCCCTTGTGGCAAAGGAGAAGGGTTTGAAGGAGACAAGCAGGTACTAGAAGACCATGGGTTGATGCTTTGGAAATAGATAAGCAGGCCATGAGGGGAAGCAGAAATTGCCAAGACTTTGGAAGAAAGATCAATGAATAAGAGGGAACACTTTAAAAAGGAGAAGCAGCCAATAAAGTTATATTCGAGAGTAACCAATCTGAGAAAATAAAACTGGCTCTGAATTCCAAAATTGTCCCGATTTGAAGGGGGAATCTTGAGCAGGCTTCATCCAGTCCTACCTTGATTAAGTGGGGACATTTTCTCATCAGGCTACAACATGTTCAAGCACTCTCTTATCTTCAGCGGTTGGTATCTTCCTTCTTTTATAAAGGATTGCCTATGTCCGGTTGGGCAGATGGGGTGAGGAGCAAACTTTCATGACGAGTGGACATCAACAGGTAACCTTTTGGGGATTGATGGGCTTTGGTGGTATCAAATAAATATGTCTGGATGATATGAACTTACAGCCCCTGGCCATGGATGGTACTTGCTTTAGGGGAGAATACTGATTTCTGGTTCTCATACCTTCCTGTTTCTGTAGTCCTCCTTTCTTCCTCTTTTTCTACTCATTTGTATGAATGGTTTGTACATTTTGAAGAGTAGCTTTTGAACTCGGTAGTATTTTTGTAGTCTTTGTTTTCTGGTTTCCCCAAGAGTGACTCATGAATTCTAAAAAAGAGCCCTTTGGGTCTGAGGAAGGAATTTTCTGGCAAAAATAATACTGTAAAATACTGTAACATGCTAAAAATGGTTATTAACTTTGGTGATTTAGAGTTTATCGATGACTTTAGACATTGAAGATAAAGGGAGACATATTTTAGGACCAAGATTCAAAGAGCATTTAGAAGGATTTTCTTTTTGGTTGACTAGTTGGTAAGTTATTTTTACATAAGAAGTTATAAGTGGGTACAGAAAGGTACTAGAATATTACAGATTGATGGGGAAAGTCCACACAGATCCAAGTCTCAGGCACTATAAGTTCAGAAGGCTTCTGTCACAATTAAAGCTGAGAACCTATGACTAATAGAGGAGGAAGTCCATTAACCAGTGTCCGATTAGGTCAGGTTCTGAGGAGCGAGATGGAAAGAGGTTATTGAGGCTGGGGGTAGAAACAAATTCCTGCAGAGAAAGTTTTGCAAATGACTGACATCTTTCAAAAGTGCAGGCCTCTTATGAGCGACCTTTTTTAATCATAAGAGGCTTTCAAAAATTTGATGAGTAAATGCCTGAGGAAGTAGAAGTTAACTTGGATCTTGAAGAACAGATAGGTGAGCATGGCAGCATCAAGGGAATATGAGATCATTCTAATTGAGAGGATTTACTTGAAGTAGGATACAAATGGCATATGTCTGGCATATCCTGAAGACTCTTAGCAAACTGATACATTAAAATCAATGTAGTTAGTGTGAGATCTGAGGGTTTCAGTGTAGCTTTGGATGTGCGTGGGGGGGTGGGTATGTGTGTGTGTGGCAGTGTGTATGCTGTTCATTGGGTGCAAGTGTATAAACTATTTACCAAGCTAGGTTTTAAACTGGAAGGCTTGGCCTACATATTTTATCTAAAGAATCATAACCCCCTTAGTGTAGTTTTAACAAAATATTTTAATTCTTTGTTTTCTTTCACTTACTTAACTAAAGACTTTCTTGGCCTAGATGTGTGCAAATTTTAATGTACACATGAATCACTTGAGGGTTGTTAAAAATGTAGATTCTGATTCAGAAGGTTTAGCAGACAGAGGCCTAAGATATACATTTCTCACAAGCTCCCAGGTGCTGCTGCTGCTGCTGGTGTGGGGATTGTACTTTAAGCAGAAATGACTAAATGGAAGTGGAAATAGTTTGGTAGCAAAAAGAAGTTTAGTTTTATCATTATAATGTCTTGTGTGGTTGAATTCTAGCTCTGAGACCTGTGAACTTTTATGATTTGGACATGTTATTTAAGCTGTTTGAGCCTTATTTCTTTATTTGAAAAACAGGGATAATGATACCACCTTCACAAGCATCATTCTGATAGGTACATTTCTCCCAGGTCCATCTCATTCACTGTTTTATTTTCAGTGGCTAGAACACTTGGCACGTCACAAGTGCTTCATAAACACTTGTTGAATGAATGAATAAATTGATTGAATTAATGAATAAATAGATTTGATTATGAATGTATAATGTAAATAGGAAATACAGCAAAGGATCTCACCCTAAGAGACATTTTAATAAATGATGATCGCTTCCCCCATCTCTTTTCCCCTCTGAAATAAAAGGCCAAATTTGGATGCATGTTTCAAACTGCTGAAGCAACAATATATAAAACAAGTACTGTCTCTGTGATATCTCAATGAAATAACAATTACTCTTCAGATAATAGAAACTTGATGGATAGATGGGAGAGTAGTTTCATAATGTTATTGTTACAAATAAATGGACAAGGGTACATTAGGCAATCACTTCTCAAAAATTAATCATATATATATATATATATTATGTCTTATCTGCTGCTGGAGCACTGAAAGGAAAGCCGTTGTAAGAAAATAGGAACCCTTTTAGAATTCTTTAGATTCAGAAGACATTGGAATCAGATACAGAGCTGATATTGGGAGTAAAATTTGACAAGCCTGGATTACCTACTCATAGACTCCCTACTTTCCCAAAATGTCTAAATTTGAGTTTAGCAACCTTGCTCCTTTCTGAGTGCAACAGTGCTGGAATATTGAAAGTTAAACCAGTATGCTTGAGTGAATATTGTTAACTGGTTTATTCTGAGGAAAGTGATTAGGCCACTAAACTAAAATACCAACTATGGGTCAAGAACTGAAGTAGATAGTGGAGGGATGGGGTGAGGAAGGTAGAGCCAGTCTTTGGCCTCATGAACCTTATTCTCAAGAACAGACAGGGAAACGCAGAAAAACAGGAAGAGACCAACAGCTATGTTGTTTGATTGGCTTTCAGAAATGTGTTCACTGACATGAGTTGTCATTTGTTGGTTAAATGGGCTTAAGACCAGTTGTGGTGGGTTTTTTGCTGCTCTATTAACTGCTGTATCATCAGCACTTGTAACAGTGAAGACTATATAGTAGGTTTTCAATAAATACGTATTTAGTGATGAAAAACTTTGCAGCAAAGTATTAGTAAATTTGTGTTAACAATGACTGAGAATGGCTTGTTCTGTGAACACCCAGAGCAAATATTTTAATTTCTCTCTTATGTATAACCAATGTGTAGGTTTTAGCCATAATTAAGTTATTAATTAAGGTTAAAAAAAGAAACACCCTTAAACTGTGAAAATATCTTTTTGCTAAGGCACTTGAATAGGATCATCAAAAAAATTAACAGAAGATAGTGCTACTGACAGTTCTTCATATTGAGAATTTTCTTCTTGACTTAGTAAATATTTTTAATTTTTGTAGCAGCTGTCACTGCCATTAGTGGTGGTTATATTTTTTGTGTTTATTGAAGTTGACAGGAAAGATTGAGTTTGTGGTTTCATTTTGTTCCTAAAGCTGATTATTTTAAGTTTATTTTTAAAAGCATGGTTTGCTGTTTTATAAACCTTCTGAAGACACCACCACTCTCACTTTCTTCAGTGCAGGGTTATCAACAATGATGTCACCTACTAATTTGGTCTAGCCCTTATGCCACAGAGCATTCATTGCCCAAAGCAGGAGGTACCATAATGTCAATAGCAAACACATCTGCTCTTAAAAAAAAAAAAGAGGCAGACATGCAGTTTGCAAACCATGTGACTAGCAGGTCTGTGTAATTATGAATGCAATTAAGATTATTTTAAAAGGGAGGTAAAGAAATGATATGGTTTGGCTGGGTCCTAACCCAAATCTCATTTTGAATTGTAGTTCCCGTAATCCCCACAGGTCATGGGAAGGACCAGGTGGAGATAATTGAATCATGGGGGTGGTTTTCCCTGGACTGTTCTTGTGATAGTGAGTAAGTTCTCATGAGATCTGATAAGTACAGAGCGAAGCTTTCCCCAACTTCGCTCTGTACTTCTTGCTGCCACCATTTGAAGAAGGATGTGTTTGCTTCCCTTTCCACTGTGATTGTAGGTTTCCTGAGGCCTCCCTAGCCCTGCAGAACTGTGAGTAAATTAAACCTCTTTCCTTTATAAATTACCTGGTCTCGGGTATGTCTTTATCAGCAGCGTGAGAATGGACTATTAAATGAAGGTTTCATCTTACAGTGTAGTAGTGAAAGCTCTTATTCTGGGCTCACCTCTGGCTGGTAAGGAATTAGTATCCACACAAGCAGGTCAGACTTATTCAATCACAGGCAAGAAATCTTGGGCAATTTCTGCAGTTATGATGATGAGTGAGCCCATGAAGTGTCTGGGTAATCAGGTAGTTGCGATGGCCCACTAATTCCAAACACAGCCAATCATACTGAGATTAGGAGTATTTAAAAATATAAACTGCATCAATTGCAGTATTGTCATGTTGTATGTGTGTTTTTTAAATAACTGAGATAAATGTTTAAAAATAGTAGAGAAGGAGATGGATGAAAAAAATGAAAAAAGTCAAAACAAGTATTCTTTTTTCCTGGAGTGATAGTTGTATAGTAATATCGTCCCAAGAAGTCAGTTTTTTCTCATTAGGAAAAGTGAACATGAGAAATAACTACTCTTACCATTTAGTAAGTGAAGTGAGCTCAAGCAGAAGTGACACACAGAGTTGTATAAAAAATTAATGTGTGGCCCTGAGTGATGGGATCTGTATCTGGGAGGCAAAGGGTGGAGATAAAGGGGCCAAGTAGACCCAAAGCAGGAATATGACCTTGAGAATATATGTGAAATAAAACAGAACAAGAAAAAAAAAATCCATGGGCATGAAACCAGTATGAAGGAAAAGAGACATTCCCCTAGGCAAATGGAGTCTATCTCACTGTAATGTTTAAATATGTAAAATGCAAAGATGAAAGGGAAGAGGTAAAAGGAGAAAGAGAGCCCTCTACCTCAACTAGCCACACGTCTGTTATTGGACAAGGCATATGATCTCCTGGAATTCATAGTCATTTTCTATTTAGTGAAGTGAAAGGACTATAATCAGTGGTTTTTATATTGTCCTTGTGTAGATTTTAGAGGTTCTAGAAAGGGGCCTTCTCAGGGAGTAGGTTTCTAAAGTGGCTGAAAACCAATGATCCTAGGATCATCTCCGGATCTAACAAATTAGGATTTTTGACTTTTATCATCTCTTTAATACGGAAGGATTGATGATGAAATACAAAATAACACTTCCATTTTATGCTTCTAATTAACTGGAAAACTTTTGTACTTGCTTAGTAATCTGTATGTAGTATGATTTGATGATTTGCAATTAACATTGTGTTTCCAAAGTGTTTTTAATCTCATGCATTTCTTGTTGGAATACAAGTCCCTGAATTCAGTTTTACTCTTTGAACCACCAAGTTCCTATAACAATGTCCAGGATAAAATAGAAATTGGACTAAGGTCCTGAACACATTGTTACACAGGTTGTCTTCAGTAAGTTACCTGCTTTATATAAATGATCCTAATTAAGACAGGCTATGAGCTCAGTGCTGACATTAGACTTTATTTGTTTGGGTAATATTTTGACTTTGTTCTCTTATCTCCAGCAATGTAAAGATAGTTCAATAGATCAGCACTCATAAAGAGGTGCCAATATGTCATAGTTTATGGACAAAATGAAATGAATCCTCATAGTGGCACATTATGAAGAAAGGAGAAGGTAATAAGATAGGAAGGGCTAAAGAGAAGAGAAAAAAAGGGCAGGGTGTTGGTAGAAGAGACAATTAATTCCTTCTGAGCTGATTTTAGTTTGCATTGATGACTATACCCTCAAAAGAAAGGATTCAGAGAAAGAGGAATCTATATGGCTGGCAAAAATAAGATATGGATTATAAACATTTTTCTGTATGTTTGTAATGCTGACTCACAGGATCAAAGACTCTAAATGGTGAATTGGCCTTCTGGGTACAATGAAGGACACAGTGTAAACCTCGTCCCAACTCATTCATGATGAAGAGTACCTTTCTAGGAAAACTTTCAGATGATGAGGCAGAAAAATGATCAGAATAGTCTAATTCCTATTATTTTATCTTTGCCATTGTTATTTGAAAAGAAAACTGCTTTAAAAAGTCTTGTAGGAAACAGCCTATTTTTGACTTATGGCTCACTATTTTGGTAAACTATTTGGTATGTAGACATTATGGGACCTTTTACTCTTAAAATACCTGACAGTATTGGGGAAACAAATAAATAATTGACATGCCTGGTGACTTTCTGAAGTATATTCTGATAAGCAGCTGCCACCAGACAGAAAGATCCACTATAAAGGCTTTCTTTGCTCCTCAATCCCTCAGCACCTTGAATTTGCAATAGCTGCATCTCATTATCCTATCTCTGCTGCTTTCAGGATAGGTTTGCACTGGTAATATTGTAACAGAGGTCAGTAACTGTCACCTCAAATAATGTTGTGTTACATCCTCCACATTAAAAAAAAAAGATGCCAAAAGCACTTATTGCATCTGGCAGGTAATGGAGATTGGTATTTAATTTGTTGTTATGCCCATAAATAGTTAATCCCATTATCGTAAACAAAATGAAGCAATTAGCCTCATTTATAGAAAGATATTTTAAAAGAGGAAACACTTGGGGCTGGAGAACACTTTCTTGAGCTTTTAAGTACAATTAAGAGATTCTCAACTAGGAAAGAAAGAATGAAAATTTTCTCTTCTAAATGTAAGTTGAACACATTATTTTGTGCATTGTTATCTGTATAGGAACAATGATAAGATCAATATATTTTGAAGCTGAAGGGTTTTCTCTAATCATGTGCCTTCTCTGACTCATTCAGCTAACCATTCTGAAAACCCCAAATCTTATTCCAGAGTAATTTGTCAGCCGTATGTCAAAAACAGTTTGTATGCTATCGCAGTTATCACCGGAGGAGATACTTTTAAACCCTAAAGAAAATAAACAGATACAGTTATAATTTACATGCTCACCTCTTTATTCTGTTTTTTTCCCCCTCACTATTTTTTGTTTTTGTTTTTGTTTTTTACTGTTACCAATAAAGTAAGTTACACTTCTGTGACTTCCTAGTCTTCCAACAGTTTAAGAGAGTCTTAGAATCATTTTTGGCATTTTAGAGCTTGATACACATGACTAATGATGAATTTTATAACACAGGAATTGTTTTGCTGCTTGAGAGCTCTAATGTACTTAAAGTTGATAGAAATAACTAATCTACTTGGGGCGACAAGTTAGAGTATGTAGTGAATTAATTGCATGCTCAAATTATCTTTTCAAAACATGCAAAGATTTTATATTTCACCACAGAATAAGAATTTGCAGTTGGGTTCCCTGGGCTGGAATTTTCACCTTTTGGCATGTATGTATAGTATCATGGGTTGGGTGCATTTCACAGTGTAACTCTCTTCTTTTCAGCATCAGCACTCAATGAGAATGAGGTCAAACATCATAGCTCTAAACAGCCTGATTCTATGAATTGGAAACTTCCATCAAAAGGCTACAACATTGATTCATAGCTTGTTTTTCCACCCGCACTCTGGTTATTTAATTTATCTTACCATTACCATAAATGTTACTGGCCTTATCGTTGAAGACTTTTGTCCTCTTAACTGAAGCATTTGTTTAACTAAGCAATTGTTTCATTGCTTTTCCTGTCATACTTTAATTTTCAGAAAATTGCATAGATTTCTTTGCTGTGATTTTTTTCCCACTCACCCTAACCTCCTAGAATCCTGCCTTCTAGTCTTCCTGAATCCAACCTTTCCTTCATTCTCATGCTTTCCCTGAATCCTTCCTTGACAAGTTTGGAGACCACCTTGATCATACCTTCAACTGAACTAAAGAAGGTGTTTTCAGTATTCATAGAGTATTGTCTTGTCATATTTCTCTATGTTTATTTCTCCTTTATAATTGAGATTCCTGAGCTCCTTAAGGGCAACTTTACTACCATAATTTGTATATACGTTCCTCAAACAGTGCATATAGTTGTATACAGTAGTTGAAGCAGGTAGGCAAATTGAAAATTAATAATTCAAATAGATCTCCCTGCCTTTATATTAGTCTGATGCCCTAAACCAGAATTATAAGCCTATTTAGGGAAGTTTCTATTCAACTTTCATTCTCTAGCACCTTGAGCCTATCCTATGGTAGGCATCCAACATTGTCTGTTGAATTGAACTGAATCACCTCCGGTAACTGGATATAGCATGCCTGTTTTAAAGATGTTTAGAAAAGAAGAGATATGACATAGCATCCTTCAATAACTTGGCTTCTTAACATTCTATGTGTTTAATTTATCCTAGCTGAGCCTGACAATGAGATAGTGTCTATTTTGACTTAGCCAAAATTTTGGGTACTGATGATGACTTGGCTTAAGTCACCACCTCTGATGAAAGTTATATTATTCATGTACACAGCCTTCCAATTTTATTTTAAATATATGAAATATTTTTAAAAATTATCCCAGGATAAAAGTGTTCCTATTTCTCCACATCCTCTCCAGCGTCTGTTGTCTCCCGATTTTTTAATGATCGCCATTCTAACTGGCGTGAGATGGTATCTCAATGTAGTTTTGATTTGCATTTCTCTAATGACCAGTGATGATGAGTATTTTTTCATATGTTTGTTGGCCTCATGTATGTCTGCTTTTGTGAAGTGTCTGTTCATATCCTTCACCCACTTTTGAATGGGCTTATGTGTTTTTTCTTGTAAATATGTTTTAGTTCTTTGTAGATTCTGGATATTAGCCCTTTGTCAGATGGGTAGATTGCAAAAATTTTTTCCCATTCTGTTGGTTGCTGGTTCACTCTAATGATTGTTCCTTTTGCTGTACAGAAGCTCTGGAGTTTAATTAGGTCCCATTTGTCTATTTTGGCTTTTGTTGCCAATGCTTTTGGTGTTTTAGTCATGAAGTCCTTGCCTATGCCTATGTCCTGAATGGTTTTGCCTAGGTTTCTTCTAGGGTTTTTATGGTGTTAGGTCTTATGTTTAAGTCTTTAATCTATCTGGAGTTAATTTTAGTGTAAGGTGTCAGGCAGGGGTCCAGTTTCTGTTTTCTGCACATGGCTAGCCAGTTTTCCCAACACCATTTATTAAACAGGGTATCCTTTCCCCATTGCTTGTTTTGGTCAGGTTTGTCAAAGATCAGATGGTTGCAGATATGTGGCGTTGCCTCCGAGGCCTCTGTTCTGGTCCATTGGTTTATATCTCTGTTTTGGTACCAGTACCATGCTGTTTTGATTACTGTAGCCTTGTAGTATAGTTTGAAATCAGGTAGCGTAATGCCTCCAGCTTTGTTCTTTTTGCTTAGGATTGTCTTGGCTATGCGGGCTCTCTTTTGGTTCCATATGAAGTTTAAGGTGATTTTTTCCAGTTCTGTGAAGAAGGTCATTGGTAGCTTGATGGGGATAGTGTTGAATCCAT
>CAUYQU010054768.1:0-10720 GCA_963574635.1 Cheracebus regulus | reverse complement strand
TGCTTCTTTCAGAAGCTCTTGTAAAGCAGGCCTGGTGGTGATGTAATCTCTGAGTACTTGTTTGTTCGCAAAAAAATTTTATTTTTCCTTCACTTATGAAGCTTAGTTTGGCCGGATATGAAATTCTAGGTTGAAAGTTCTTTTCTTTAAGGATGTTGAATTCTGGCTTGTAGGGTTTCTGCTGAGAGATCTGCTGTGAGTCTGATGGGCTTCCCTTTGTGGGTAACCTACAATAGAATAAAGCATTAACGTTTAAGATATTTAATTTTAAATAGGAAATGATTTCATTTTTTGTGTTAAGAAATGTAAGGCCATCCTAGAGTATAGGAGTTACGTGATTTTCTTCTGTATAAAAATCTCACTTAATAGTGGCTGTATTATCAGATACTTCCCTGATTATAGTATTTCATCAGACACATCTCCTTCCTTCGGTGATTATCTCGTTTGCATTTGCCACATGTGGGTGATTTCTAAACACATTGCAGGATTTGGATCTGTAAACCAGTGGCTTTAGTGATAAATAAAGGACACATTCGATAATATATACTTTTGTCTTAATGCCCATAATCTTCTGAATTGAAAATGCTGAAGAAAAAGAATAAATAGAAAGCTACTAATTCAACGTTTGTTTTTCATGGTACGTTTTTCATGTTTCCTTGGAAACTTATATTTTGCAAATGTAACAATAATAGTAATAACACAACTTTATCATTTAAAAATTACCCATTCATTTTTCAAACTTGACTGTTGGCCGGGCTTGGTGGCTCACACCTGTAATCCCAGCACTTTGGGAGGCTGAGGCAGGCGGATCATTTGATCAGGAGATCAAGACCATCTGGGCCAACATGGTGAAACCCCGTCTCTACTAAAAATACAAAAAAATTAGCTGGACATGGAGGCGCACACCTGTAGTTCCAGCTACTTGGGAGACTGAGGCAGGAGAATTGCTTGAACCCAGGAGGTGGAGATTGCAGTGAGCTGAGATTGCACCACTGCACTACAGCCTGGGCGACAGTGTGAAACTCCGTCTCAAAAAAAAAAAAACTTGACTGTTAGTGGAGGGGTGTATGTGTGTCTGTATGTGTATGTGTTTCCACATATATGATGGCTCTCTCATTTAAATTAATTTATAATTATTTTTTAGTGTATAGAGTGATTAGCTGCTTGTAATGCTGTTATAATGTAGCACTGTAATGTAAGATGAAGAAAAATTAGGATTTAGGTGGGATTTTTAAAAATTTATCAATTAAAAATAAACTACTTTTAAAAAGAAGTCTTATTCCAATTGGACCTTTAAATTTTTTATTTTGGTAATAATATATTTCAACTTAAGATATGTTAAAACTAGCAGTTTCCTGGTAATCAGTGTACTAGTCAACATTAAAATGCTATTTTGGGTTGTCTTCTTTTGGTAGCATTTTCTGACACTAAGCAACATGTTTTACAGTGGGCTGAACATACAAATATAAATGCTTCTCTTTATTTTGAAGGAAAAAATACTTGTCTGTATTAGACATAATTGTTTTGCTCTTCAGAATATTCAAGTTATATTAATTAGTAAACACTTTTAAGAAGTCGTTCTGATAGGATGGTATCAATAGTGAGACTTCATTGAAAAACTGTCAGCCTCTTGTTTTTTATATAGGGATTAAAGAGAATAACTATTTTTTTCCTTTGGAATTTTGATTGTTTTTCTCAGATGGCTTTTTAATGATTTAATTATAATTTCCTATTTTTCTTCCAGAATTATGGCCTGGTATAGTAGATCTTACTATTAAAGATCTTTTATATTTTGAACTGTTTTTTTCTATTCTCCTTTTTACTACTCTAAAAGACTATGATTGATGAACACCATTACCAAACTTTTTTTGTGCCTAACTGCTTATTTTATAATTAGCTTTATGTAAGAAAACTTAGAAAACTGTGTGGCTTGTTGGTTCTATTTAGAAACTCTTAACAGGTATGGCTTTCATTCTTCCAACTGTTTGCTTTTATAGACTTGGAACAAAAAATTCAGCAAAAAGTAATCAGATATCTGGCTAGAGAGCCATTTTCTCTCAGATTCATTTCTATAAACATGAATCTACTGAGGCATAAAAATATGAAACATATTTAATTCATCTCTTTTGTCAGCTTTTCTGGGACTCCAGTAGCATTTCAGTGTTATAGAGAGTGACAGTGATTTGAATGCATGTAAATGCACATAGTCAATTCAGATCGAGATAATTGAAAATTGAGAATGACTTGTTTTTTGAAAGTACTTGGAAATTGTGCTGCTACTTAAATATTGAAGGAATTCAGAAAGTTGTGTATTTATCTTGAAATGTTCCTTCTCATTCTACACCTTATTTATATCTCATTATTGACTGTGCAAACTGTGACTCAGTGGATATTTGTATGCCCCCAAAAAAGTTTTAAAGTTGAGCAAGTTTTAATAAATATGTGTAAATAATTTTGATTATTATTCTCATTGTAGTTAAGTTACTGTTAGTTTGGTGCAATACATTCTTTCCTTCCTCATCCTTTTAAAATTAAATATATAAGATGTATGTTTTGTTTTATTACATTAAGTGCTATTTTTAAAAAATTCATTGTGTGTATATGAGCTAATATTTGATTTGTTTCTGTATAGCACGATTAAAAATAATAATTGAAAATTTTGCACTTATTTTAGGCCCTTGGAAATTTGTATTCTAACACTTTTTAAGAATGTACATTTATTTTGTATGTAATAAATTAGCTTTGTATATGAAAATGGGTTTGAATCAAATTTTTAAAATTATGTTACTTTCTTCAGTTGATTTGTAATTCTCAGTTCATAGTCTGATTAGAACTTACCCTTGGCTAAGTTATTTGGGTAGATAAGAGATTGAATACAGTATTTGTTAATTAGAAAATTGATTACTATTTCTCATATGACAGGAATTTATTCTGTAGTCCTGAGTGCACAAGATAAATGTCAATTGACTAGGTTTTGTCATGTATAATAACAAATACTTAGCCTTTACTTTAGAGCCACCTCAAAAACATTGTTACAGGCTAGGCACAGTGGCTCCTGTCTGTAATCATAGCACTTTTGGGAAGCCAAGGCTGGAGGATGGCTTGAGCCCAGGAGTTTAAGACCAGCTTGGGCAATATAAGGAGATTCTGTCTCTGCAAAAAATTTAAAAACTAGCCAGGCATGGTGACATGCACCTATAGTTCTAGCTACTCAGGAGGCTGAAGTGGGAGGATTACTTACTTGAGCCCAGTAGGTGATGGCTACAGTGAGCCAAGATGATACCACTGCACTCCAACCTGGGTGAGAGAGAAATACTCTGTCTCAAAACAAAAAAAAAAACATTATTTCAGTTTTTCCCTTAGCAAATGATTATATGCCATAAATCTCCATTTGTAGTTAACCAAATAATACATTAGGTTGAATTTTTTTTCTTTTTCTTTTGCTGCTACACAGATTAAAGATTGAATTTTTTTTAACTTACATTCTTTCACAATTATAATCTTTAGAGCTAGTCATGGTGGTTCATGCCTGTAATCCTAGCACTTTGGGAGGCCAAGGGAGGAGGATTACTTGAGGTCAGGAGTTTGAGGCTGCAGTAAACTATGATCACACCACTGTACTCCAGCCTGGACAACAGAACAAAACTCTGTCTCTAAAAATAAAATAAATATTTTTCCCTCGACTTTGACAATCTAAATGTTGACCTAATCATTCGGTTTTGTCAAGGTTAATAGAATCTAATTCATAATAAGACAGAAGCAAACTCTGTTCCAAGTTCTTGTTTGTACTTTTGTCTCTAGATCCAGAATAAGGAAACAACAGGGATGAACATTAACTTTTATCTACTAGCACCATCCATTCACTATACTACACTTTATTAAAGACATTTCATTAGAACTGGAAACTTCCTGCATTAATTCGTCTGGTAAGATTTCCCAGTCACTGGACAATCAAAGCCAAGTTAGTTACACGCTTCATTAAGACTGCCTTGCTTTTGTAAAACAAGTTCGTAACACCATTCAAAGCATCAGATAAATCTGTTTGTTTCACACAGAGATACTAGAGCATATATTTTCTCACCATACACAGTTGATCCTTGAACAAGGTGGGTTTGAACTGTACAAGTCCACTTATATGCAGATTTTTTTCAACCACACACAGATCAGAAATAAAGTATTTGGCCTGGGAAACGTAGTGAGACACTTTCCCTACAAAAAAAAAAAAAAAAAATCAAAAGTTAGCAGGCTCAGTGGTGCACAGCTACTCAAGAAGCTTAAGCCTGAGAGGTCAAGCTGTGTGATCACACCACTGCACTCAGCCTAAGCAACAGAGTAAGACCCTGTCCCCAAAAATAAAAGAAAATACAGTGGGTTGTGAAAACTGTGTGTATGCAAGACAGACCTTTTGTTTTTAGGGTTTTTTTTGTTTGTTTGTTTGCTTTTTAGTAGAGACAGGGTTTCACCATGTTGGCCAGGCTGGTCTTGAACTCCTGACCTCAGGTGATCTGCCTGCCTCAACCTCCCAAAGGGCCGGGATTATAGGCATGAGCCAATGCACCTGACCAATGAAGGGATTTTTTTAAAGGCATAAACCTATAAAGACAAAGAAAACAGGAGAGAAGATGATACAATTTCAGGAGTTGGAAAATTACTGGATGAATGGTAAAAACAGATCCAAAAGGATGAATGCAGGCAGATCACCTGAGGCTAGGAGTTTGAGACCAGCCTGGCCAACATGGTGAAAGCCCGAGTCTCGCACATTGACAGGGTGAGACAATGTCTCAAAAAAAAAAATATATATATATATATATATATATATCGGCGGCCGGTTAGCTCAGTTGGTGAGCAAACCAACCACCCAACAACAACAACAAAAAATAGATTTAACATTTTAAAATTAAGGCTGGCACAGTGGCTCATGCCTGTAATCCCTGAATTTTGGGAGGCGAACGCAGGAGGATCACTTGAGCCCAGGAGTTAAAGGCTGCAGTGAGCTATAATTGCACCACTGTCTCCTCTCTCTCTCTCTTCCTTTTTTTTTTTTTCCAACAGTTACAGGAATTACAGGTGTAACTGGAGTAACTGGAATTACAAGTGTGTTCCACCATGCCTGGCTAATTTTTTTTGTATTTTTAGTATCGATGAGGTTTCGCCATGTTGACTAGGCTGGTCCTGAACTCCTGACCTCAAGCGATCCACCCACCTTGGCCTCCCAAAGTGCTAGGATTATAGGCAAGAACCACCACACCTGGCCGTAAAACTTAAATTAATTTGTACACTTTTTCTTGGTAACCTGTCTTTTGTTGTAGGGGGCTCAGCTATGAACCTAGTGATGAGTAAGAAAAGAAATCTTTCCTGCTCTACAAAGATATATTTGGGGCAGAAGGATAGAATATCATTTATTTAACAAATTGTTAACTTGATGGGTAACTGTTGAATATTTTGCCTTGTCAAGCAAATCCACACCAATATTTCCATCTCCCTAACCTTTGTACTTCTTCTATAGCAGAAGTCCACACACTTTTTCTATAAAAGGATAGGTAATAAATATTTTACACATAACTCTGTTGCAACTATTCAATTCTGCTGTTGTAGCCATATATAGTACATAAGCAAGTGGGCAGAGCTGTCTTCCACAAAATTTTATTTCCAAGACAGGTGGGGCTGAGCATGCTGGCTGATGCCTGTAATCCCAGCACTTTGGGAGACTGAGACAGGAGGATTGCTTGAGGCCAGGAGTTTGAAAGCAGCCTGGGCAACATAATGAGACCCTGTCTCTACCAAAACAAAACAAAACAAAAAAATAGCCAGGCATGGTGGCACATGCCTGTAGTCCTAAGTACTCAGGAGGCTGAGGAAGGAAGATCACTTGAGCCCAGGGGGTCAAGGTTGCAGTGAGTTATGATTGCACCACTGCTCTCCAGCCAGGAAATTTCTGGCATCTCAACTTGAATGACTGTAGGCCAACATTGAATCCAGACTTTAGTTAACCAAACAAGCATATTCAGATTCAATCTCAAGTGCTCAGCTGGTAGAATTTGGCTTTGTCCCCACCCAAGTCTCATCTTGATTGTGGCTCTCACATTTCTCATGTATTGTGGGAGGGACCCAGTGGGAGGTAATTGAATCATGCGGGGCAGGTCTTTCCCATACTTTTCTCATGATAGTGGATGAGTCTCACAAGATCTCATGATTTTGTAAAGGGGAGATTTTCTGCACAAGTTTTCTTTTGTCTGCTGCCATGTGAGACATGCCTTTCACCTTCCACCATGATTGTGAGGCCTTCCCAGTCACATGGAACTGTGAGTCCATTAAAACTCTTTCTTGGCCAGGTGCAGTGGCTCACGCCTGTAATCCCAGCACTTTGGGAGGCCAAGGTGGGTGGATCACGAGGTCAGGAGATCGAGACATCCTGGCCAACATGCTAAAACCCCATCTCTACTAAAAATACAAAAATTAGCTGGGTGCGGTGGTGCGTGCCTGTAGTCCCAGCTACTCAGGAGGCTGAGGCAGGAGAACTGCTTGAACCAGGGAGTTGGAGGTTGCAGTGAGCCAAGATCGTGCCACTGCACTCCAGCCTGGCGACAGAGCAAGACTCGGTCTCAAAAAAAAACTTCTTTCTTTTGTAAATTGCACAGTCTCTGGTATGTCTTTATCAGAGTGTGAAAATAGACTCATATGGTAAATTGGTACCAGTAGAATGGGGTGCTGCTGAAAAGATAACGTTATTATGAGCCTTCACTTGTTCTTGCCAGAAGAGTTAATTTCAGCCATGTGTTTCCTTACTGCCCACTCCCCATGCCTCTGTTTATTGGTGATAATCATCTCACATCACACAGCACCTCAGTGATGGTGCTGGCCAATCTTGAGTGTGTATTTACATTTGTGTTCTAAGCACGCCATGGCACTGGCTCTTCAGCCACCTCTGTGGCCTGACATAAAAGATTTACAGGATGAAGTGGGTGAATAAATGTGGCTCCTCAGAGACATAACTAATCCAGAAAAAGGCCAGTGGGAGCACTTCTGGACCTACCAGGGACATTCTGATGTCTACCTGGATTCTCTTATTTAGGATTTTTCAGTTGGCTCTTACTTGGTATATTTAAACAAGCATTTTCTCCAAATAGTCCTGTCTTATTGTTTTTTAAAATCAGCTTGGTTACAACAGACAGCCAGGCATTATTAGACCCATAAGACCAAGGAGATGGCTGATGTGAAATTGTTGGTGAAGATGGATTAGGAAAGATTTCTAGTAGAAAGTGCTATTGTTTTATTAGTTTTAAAATTTGCCAAACTCACATGAACAGGATAGTAGACTTAAATTGATCATTATACAACGTGTATGTGTATCAAAACATCACACTGTACCTCATTATATATAATTATAATGTTTCAATTAAGCAGTTTTAAAAATTCAGTATCTTTCAATTACTTTGGAGAACTGAGTTACATTACAAAAAATTAAAAATTGCAGGAAAAATTTTTAACACAAATTTTTACTTAATTGGCATATGGGATTTAAAACAGTATCATATCTTAGTAAGCAGGAAATTGAATTATTCCTTATGGTGAGAAATCTTTTTTAGCCATTACAAGCATTAAAGAACAGTGAAATAAACTCATATTACAGCCACACATTCAAAGTCTTATAAGTTATTAAACCAACTTTTCAAACTTAATAAACCATATTTAAACACATTTTTACAAGAAAAAATGAATTATATACTTTCCTGATTCAATAAATTAAAAGGCAAACTCACTGACAACAGGATCTTTAAAAAGCAATACCATTCTAAGAGTGTTGACGTAGTACTATCTTTTGGACGTGAAGTGTAATTCAATAAATGCTGCCAACATTTTTAAAAGGACTTCAGTGTAAATTTTTAAATATCTCAATTCTAGAAGAAAATAACTTATGTGCATGTTTCTAAATACAAAGTAAGATATTGCCAAGGAAATAATGACCAGGAAGCAGTAAGAAAGAAAAGGGATTTATTTTCTTTATAGAATTATTTTGAGAATTTCTCTCTTGCTTAGCTAATTACCTTCAAATTCCAAATACTATATTCTCAAATATTACACTATCACCTACTAAATCATACAGGAAGTTTATGGTATAAAAGAAAATAGATCTTCATTAATCTAAATGGAAGTCAAGCTAGGAAATGCCTCAGATAAACCTGTTCACAATTTATTCCTAAAGAAGATGGCTACAAAGATAAAGATGTTACATACCTCTCTTACAATTTGCCCACAGGGAATTTCCTTGTGGGCAAAGGATGGACAGAACTCAGTGTCATCTCTCTACTCACTTGAGAAGAATGCACATCTGATTGCTTCTGCTTTATCATTTCAGTAAGCCAAACTAAGGCATAAATGAAGATTCCTCTACCGTCCTCTCACGTGTAAATTGTGTATTCAGAAAAAGGTTAACCACAGACTCAAGAGAACGTAACCATTTGTCTTATCTACTTATGACCTGAAAACCCCCTCCCATGCTTCAAGTTGTCCCGCTTTTCTGGACAAAACCGATATACATATTATACATATTGACTAATGTCTCATGTCTTTTAGAAGATATAGAAGCAAGCTGTACCTCAAACACCTTGGGCACATGCCCTCAGGACCTCCTTAAGGCTGTATCATGTCCATAACCTTGGCAGAATAAACTTTCCAAATTTACTTAGACCTGTCTCAGATATTTTGAGTTCACAATGAAAAAAAGTGACAGAGAGAGGCCCTCAGCTTCCTACTGGACAACGCTGACTCAAGTGTTGTTGGGTGATCCTGGGAGTTCTCATCAGGCTCCTTCTGGTGAAAGAGCATGTGAGTATTATGCTATGTTTGGCTTACACAGTGTCTATGTATTTGCTTTGCAGCATTTAGAGGTCTAAATAAAATAGGTTTTCTTGTCTTGACAATCTAAAACAAAGGGCCCATGACTCTGGCAAGTAACTACTCACTAAATGTGTAAGTGCAAAGTGTAAGTAAAATGTAGGTCTTTTTTAGGTTACTACTTAGAATGAAATTCAGGGGACTTTAGTTCTGGCACTGAAATCGATTGAAGGGTGATATTGAGGAGGAGGGGCAAAAAATAAGAGAGTTGTTCAGTAACAGAGTGAGGAAAAGAAGGTAAATATCTTATGGAATTTAAGCAAATGGCAAGTAACATTTAAAAGTATGTTCTAGACTGAGCGCAATGGCTCACACCTGTAATCCCAGTACTTTGGGAGGCCGAGGCAGGCAGATCATCTGAGGTCAGGAGTTCAAGACCAGCCTGGCCAACATGGTGAAACCCTGTCTCTACTAAAAATAAAAATTAGCCGGAAATAATGGCACATGCCTGTAATCCCAGCTACTCGAGAGGCTTAGGCAGAATAATCACTTGAACCTGGGTGAGCTGAGATTATGCCGTTGCACTCCAGCCTGGGGAACAAGAGTGAAACTCTGTCTCAAAAAAAAAAGCAAATAAATAAAAAACAAAAGTACATTCGTTGGCACTGGGTCAGATCATCCCTGGCCTCAGTGAGCCATTTCTACAGTTTGGCCAAATCTAGGTAAATTCTGGCAATGATACTCTGTTCAACCCTACTACTATAATGGCAGATTGTCGATGTCTAATATAGTGAATCTAATAAATGTAGAAAGTTGGAAATGCTCCTAGATTTCAAAATCAGGTTTCAGAAATGCTAAGATGTCTGCAAAATGGCTTTTTCAAATAGCTAATTCTAATTGCGTTTTGTGATGTACTTTCCTTTATGCATTTTTGTCCTTGGATTGGGGATGGTAAATACTGCTTTGGCACACTGCATAATGAATATGCTTTTAAAACTATAGGTGTTAGAAATATCTTCTCTAATTTATCATATTCTTATATAAGTAAAAAGGAAATTTGAAAATTTTAGTGGACAACTAGTGTTTCTGAAACTATTTTTAAGGTTGGATTTCTTTATTCATTAGTTTCTCTTTGATATTTATTTCATCCCCTTACAGTATTATTCACCCTGCCACCTACCTGTCCAAGGCTGTTGTAAGAAATTACCTTAAATAACTTTTAGAAGAAGCTGCAGTATTTTCACTCTAGCTAGCAAAGATCTCCCTCATGGTACTATACCTGGAACAGCAGTAGTAGAAAAGGAATAAAATCTATTCTATTTTTAGATAAAGAGTAATATTTCTAATTTTATAGAAATCTAAGTTAAAAAACAAAAGGAATTAAAAATATCCATTTGTAAATACCTTGATCTATATTCTCCTCTAAAGCATTCACACTCCAGGATCTCATCATTTAGGTCTAATTCTTCTGTAACAGTGTCATTAAATTTATGCTACTTTCCTTTTCCACATGCCCTCGAGCCCAGAGATTAAGCAAACAGGGTAAGTTTTTTTTTTTTTTTTTTTTGAAAGAAAGAAAAAGAAAAGGAGAAAGAAATAAAGAGCAAAAGAAAGAAAGAAAAAAGAATGAATGAGAGAAAGAAAGAGGAAGAGAAAGAGGGAGAGAGAACGAGATTCTTGTTTTATTGCCCAGGCTAGAATGCAGTCTAAAAATGGTTCTAAAAAACCTCTTTTGTGCCAATATTTGTGCTTAACAATGGAGACAGGAAGGAATAGGGGATGAAAATAACAAATAAGCAGCCAACCAATATTTTATTTAAATCTGTGAAATGCTATGCAATTGCTGAGGAGTGATTTACTTCCAATTATGTGGTCACTTTTAAAA
>CAUYQU010054767.1:0-19892 GCA_963574635.1 Cheracebus regulus | reverse complement strand
TGGGGCTGCTCCGCCTGGGAATCTCCTGGTCTGGGGGTAATAAAAATCCGTCTGGAAATGCGGCGTCCACTCACCCTCTGCACTTTCACTGGGAGCTGCAATCCTGAGCTGCTCCTAATCCGCCATCTTGGATCTCTCCTTCCATGTAAATTTCTTATGAGTGAACATAACCAGGTCATGTGGTGCCCAGATATTTGGTTAAACACTATTTCTGGGTGTGTCTGTGAGAGAGTTCTGGATGAGATTAGCATTTTAATTGGTAGACTGAGTAAAGCAGATGGCCCTCCTCAATGTGGATGGCCCTCTTCCAATCCATTGAGGGGCTAAATAGAACAAAAAAGCAGAGAAATGGAGAATTTTCTTTCTCTTCCCAACTGCATGAGGTGAGACATCAGTCTTCTGCACTCAAACTGGGACATAAACCATTGATTCTTCTCATTCTCAGGTCTTTGGACTTAGATTGGAACTTACATCATCAGCTCTCTTGTTTCTCAGGCCTTTGGACTCAGACCAGAACTACATTGGCTCTCCTGTGTTGCTAGCTTGCCATCGCAGATCATGGGACTTCTCAGCCTCTATAATCACATGAGTCAATTCCTTATAATAAATACCTTTCTGTATTTGTCTAGATAGCTAGCTAGCTAGATAGTAGATAGGCAGACACATACATACATACATAGATTCTATTGGTTCTGATTCTCTGGAGAACTCTAACTAATACAGATTTTGATTCTGGAAGTGGGGCACTGCTGTCCCAGTTAGCTCAGGTTTTATAACAAAAATACTATACATTTTCAAAATCATAAAGATAAACAGTAAAATGATGGTTGCCAGGAACTGGGGGAGAGAAGAATAGGAGTTATTGTTTAATGGGTATAGAGTTCAGTTTTACAAGATGAAAAGAATTATGGAGATGGATGGTAGTAATAACTACACAACATTATGAATGTACTTAATACCACTGAACTGTACACTTAAAGATGGTTAATATGGTAAATTTCATGTTATATGTGTTTTACCATAGTTAACATAATTTTTAAAAATGCCACAGGCTGGGTGGTTTAAACAACAGACATTTATTTATCACAGTTCTGGAGCCTGGGAAGCCAAAGATCAAGGCATTGGCTAATTCAGTTCCTGGTGAGGCCCATGTTCCTGGCTTGCAAACAGCTGAATTCTCACTGTGTCATTACATGGCTTTTCCTCAATGTATGTGGATAGAAAGAGGAAAAGGACACAAGCTCTCAGTGTCTTTTTGTTTAAGGGCACTAATTTCATCATAAGGGTCATACTCTTATGATTTCATCTAAACTTAGTTACCTCCCAAAGTGCCTTATCTCCAAATACCATCACATTGAAGGTTAAGGCTTCAACAAATAAATTTGAAGGGTGGAAAGGGACAATTCAGTTTATGGCATCTCCTTATTATAATTTGTCATACCTGGAATTTTTAAAGAGACTTCTGTTTTCCTGACCTAACCTAGTGATCCAGAAAGAAAAAAATGACAGCAAATTAGGCCTTCATGGGAGGAGCAGTGTGTGTATCTGTCAATTCACAGGAAGAAGCCATATAAGCCCCACCTCACAATACCCTCCCACCAGACACCACCCGAAGAGGCAATTGCCATTTCCAAAAATGTAAAGATGCAGCACCTTCAAAAGTCAGGGATATTCATACTGTGGTCTCTGCCATTTCTGGTTCAAATGAACCAGAGCTCCTTGGAGAAATGGCTCTTCTCAGGGACAAGAAAGGATCAAACTGAGCCCAGGCATCTTGTCATATTGGAGAGTGAGAAAGTTGTCAGAGATCACTGGGGCTATATAAAAATGTCAAAACAACCAGCCCAACGTGGCTGTTTTTGGCCAAAAACTAGTTCAATATGAGCAAGAAAATAATACTTGCAATAGATTACAATATGCTTGTATGTTAAAAATCTATGAGTTCAAGATGCAGAAAAAAACAGTCATCTTTGGAGACTTCTAGGAAAACAAGCCATTATTCTGAAAACTACTAAACAAAGGAAAAGAATGAAGCATTTATTTCACCTTTCCTGTATAAACACAATTATTTCAAAGTAAGCAAATAATTGGTGATCTTTAGCCAACAAATGCTGAAAAATACATTTCCCTGTGGCCACAGTTCCTGAGAAGCAGTCCCTCTTCTACAGTCATGGCTCTCACCTGCTTTCTGGAATACTGTTTTCTTCCCATGCACCTTCAGGCCAAAGGATGCTGTATTTGATAGGGCTGTCATAACAAAGTATGACAAACTAGCGTTATAGAATTTAGAAGACTGAGATCAAGGCATCAACAGGGGCTGGGTGTGGTGGTGTGTACCTGCAGTCCCAGCTACTTGGGAGACTGAGGCAGGAGAATGGCTTGAGACCAGGAGCTCAAGGCTGTGGTGAGCTATGATTGTAGTACTGCACTCCAGTCTGGACATGAGTGAGATCCTGTCTCAAAAAAATGAAAAAGAGGGTTGGCAGGTTGGTTCCTTCTGATGGCTATGAGGGTGAATCTGTCCCATGCTGCTCTCCTAGTGGCTTCCTGACAATCTCTTGTGTTCCTTGGCATACAGAAGCACCACCCTAATTTCTGCCTTTGTGTTCACATGGAAGTATCCCTGTGTATGTGTCTCTATGTATCCACATTTCCCCTTTTTATGAGGACATCAGTCATACTGGATTAGTATCCACCCTATGATCTCATTTTAAAGTGATTACCTCTGTAAAGGATCTATCTCCAAGTCAAGTCACATTCCAAGGTATTGAGGGTTAGGACTCCAGTATGTCTTTTTTGGGAAGACACAATTCAACCTATAAAGATGCTAACAGCATCCTCTATTGCTAGTCCCTTGGTGCTCCACCATTTTTTGCAGAGTCTCAGGTTTTTCCACACATCTATAAATGGTCCCTTCATTAAAATCCCTTAGGTAAAATTCTTTGAGTATGCCAGGTTTTCTCTGGGACTCTGATACATGCATTTTGAGAGCTATTTAATAAATTAAGTTGATGGGACTCAGTGATGGGTTGCATGGATGGTAAGTGAAGAAAGGAAAAGGGAGGTATCAAGTGTAATTTCAAGGTGTCTGTCTTGTGTAATTAGTGCAAGTAGTACCTTTCACTGAGATGAGGCATGCAAAGAAGAAGTGGATTGGGGACTGTAAAGGAGATAATGATTGTTTGCATGTCTTGACATATAAAGAATGCATAGGTCAGGCATGGTGGCTCATGCCTGTAATCCCAAAACTTTGGGAGGCCAAGGGAGGAGAACTGCTTGGGGCCAGGAGTTAGAGACCAGCCTGGGCAACATAGGGAGACCTTGTCTCTACAAAAAATTTTGAAAGGAAGACATTAGCTAGGCATAGTACCATGAGCGTGTAGTCCCAGCTACTCAGAAGGCTGAGGTGAGAACTGCTTCAACACAGGTGGTCAAGGTCACTGATCATGACACCACAATCTGGCTTGGGAAAGAGTGAGACTGTCTCAAAGCAAAACAAAACGACAAAAAAGAGTATCTAGTCATCCCTCAATACACATGAGGGATTCTTTTCAGGACTGTTGGCATACACCCAAATCCCTACATTCTCAAATCCCACAATCGACCCTGCAGAACCCACATATATGAAAAGTCAGCCCACTGTATATACAAGTTTCACATCCCTCAAATACTGTATTTTCAATCCGCAGTTGATTGAAAAAAAATCTAAGTATAAGTGGACCTGCACAATTCAAACCCTTGTTGTTCAAGGATCAACTGTATAAGCCACCCCCCGCCCCCCCCAACCAAAAAAAATTCTGTGCATTATAGTGTTTCTATGCTCTGGATACACAAAGTCAGACAGCATGAATTTAAATCCTGGGGCTGCCAATTACCAGTTGAGCCACTTAGGACAAATGACTTAGATTTTCATTCCTTATTGTGTCCATTTTAATCTATAAAATGAATATTATAATTCCTGCCTCAACATGTTGCTATGAGGCATGATGGGCTGAACCACAAAAAGCACTCGGCAAAGTGTCTGGAATTTACTATAGGAACAATAAATGTCAGCTGTAGCCAGGATTACTTTTACATACCAACTTTCCATCTGGAGAAAATATCACCAACAATAAAGGTTTTGAAACTAGCCACCTGAATATGGTCTAATCCTTATTTTCCACTGTAAATTTAAAATTCTTGTCAATATGGTGCAGAATGGAAATAAGGTTGCTGGCAGGTTTGTACTTCTAAGACTTTCTCTTTTCTATTTGGTTTTGAACTCAGTAAGCCTATTTAAAACAGTTTCTAACCTTGATGCTGGAAATCAATTGGAGATGTGGATAAATTTCAAAGCAATGTAGACATTTTAGGATGTCAAGGGGCTCTGGAAAATAATGTTGTCTGACCTTGAATTTTTGGATGATGAAATTAAGACCCAAGAAGTTAAATGACTCATTTGAGACCACACAAGCACAGGCAGAGCTGGGACTAAAATCCAGCCTCATGACACATACATTGGGCATTTCCTTTTCAGCATGGCAACTAGCATGACAGTCCAAAAAAATATTTATTGCATGGAATTTTAAATGTACATAATGAACTGAACCCCTCTCTAAAGATAAATACAAGATAGAATTAGGAATGAGAGACCAAAGCAAAAGTTCAAAAAAATTAGTGTTGTTATAAATTCACTAAAATGAATTCTCTAAAAAATAGATGAATTATGATTTAACTAACATTTTAAACTTTTTAAAATATATGTTCTTAGCAAGGAGTCTGACTACTTTCACACATGGGAATAGGCTTTTCTTATACCCATGCACCAAGCTGCCACTTTTTGAGTTTTCTTTTAAAGACTTGATTTTTTCCCTCTGCAACAATCATTTACTTAATGCTGTATTCAAAATTATACATCCCAAACAGATTCTATTTTGAAGACATCTAACTCAATGAACCAATAGAATGTTGCGATGTTTATACACCTTTTATAATTGATCCAGTTTTTGTGGTTTGAGTTTAAAAGATCTAAGCATCACACCTGGACCAATTATGTTGTGATACTTGCGTGTAACTGTGTGAAACTAAATCAGTGTTCCTGCTTAGCTAGAAAGAAAGACAGATATAGAGTTTACTTTTCCATGTCATCTTTTCTGATGTAACGAAGAAGAGATATAGGAAAAAGATAAATTCCAGGGCAAAATTGGAGTAAAAATTAAAATAATACTTGCCGATATTAAGAGAAAGGGATATAAATTTTTGTACTGAGAAAAGAAAGTATATTTGATAGATCTAACATTCAAGAGAAAAGCCAATCTAATGGAACTGGATTATGTTAAAAGGATTCTACTATCTCAGACTTGGTATCCATAGCAACTGAAACATTGCTATACTTACTCTTTCCATCTACCACAAGGGAAATAAACAGCCAAAGAGCTTGCTATTTCCTGATATTGTTATATCACAGCTAATAAATTACCATTTGCAATGTCTTAACAAACCCTACTGTTGTTTTACTTTTAAAGCAGAATCAAAAAAGATGAAGAAATAAGAGAATGTAACCAAAACACAAAAATGAACAACCAGCTTACAGAGGAGGGTTGCAATAGTGCATCCAAAGAAGAGAGTCACTCTCTGAACTTTGCCCCAGGCTGGCTGATGTCTAAGATCGAGAAGCAGTTTCCTGGGCTCCTGCCAAGCTACAAGTCACCTACAAAGTCCATGGAGACTTTGCTGCTCTGAAAGGGAGTCCAGACCTAAGTGGGCCAACCTCAGACAGCCCAGATATATACTAAACAGGATGCCCAATCAGTTGCAACTGTGTAAATATAAGTGACTGGTATTAATAAATCATAACTTTTTCTTTATTCATAAAAATTTGCCATATGCCTATATGTACCAATCTCTGTGTAAGGTTCTGAGGATGTTAGATGTGAATGAGACACTCTTAGCTGACAAGAGTTCACATCTTGTACAGAATATAGCTGCATCAAGTTTCCAGTTGACAGCAGTAAAGGTCCATCAATACTACCTATAACAGGCACATCATTATGTGATACCTTTAGGACCCAGTACAGTTTCTTGCAAACAACTGACACATAATAAATGTTGGTTACATGTAAGAGTTAAAGGGAATTATCAAGATGAACTTAACACACATCATCGAAATTATCTGTAGCAGGGAGGACTTCAAAACACAGAGCCTTAAACTGTAGTGGAATGAAATGAATGCAATATTAAAATTGTTATAAAGATAAACATAAAGTTGTCAGAAATAATAAGTAGTAAATCTGACATTTGAATCCATACAGTCTGGTTCCAGAGATTTTTGTGCTTAACCACTACACTTTGCCTCCTCTTAGAGAGCAAAGCCTCATGGGAAAGGGGACAGATGTAAAACTTTCTATAGCTACAGTGATTTTTTTTTTAAAGAAAAGAAAACCAACCCAAAAGTGCCAACTGTTATCTTTAGAAGACAAACATATAATTTGAACTACACCTATTCATTCATTCATTTATTCAACAAATATTCATTGTGCTTCTCTGGACCAGTGCATCTCTCAGTACCAGGGTTGACATACATAAAAACACAGTAAGCCAATGTTCTCGCTATCTATTTTCTCCATAAAACTAGCCACTTTCAAACACACATTATGATTTACTTATTTATTATGTTTATTAATTGTTGTCTGTTTTGGCTTAACAGAATGCTTCTTCCATGAGGATATAAAATTTTGTGTTTTGCTAAGTTACCCCGAGGAGCTAGAAAAGTGCTTGGGCACTGCAGGGTTTTGATAAACATTTGTTGAATAAATGAATCATGGAGCTTACTTTTTCCTGGAGGACAACAAAGGTTTTTAAAATGAAATAATAGCCAGGAATATATGCAGAGTAAAATCATAAATTTCCTATGCCTTTTTTCTCTAACTGCAACAGTGATAACCCTTTATTACCACTGGACTTTACAAGGACACTATGAGTTTTAAGCAGGGTGTGTAAATGATTTAGAACCCTGGGAAAACCATAGACCCTTAAATAAACATAAGAAAGCTTTATAATCTCTGTTTCTGAATTTCTTCTATTTCAATATATTAAGGAGGTAAATCTGCATATTTATCATTTTCAGTGTGACTTCAGCATCTCAATAAAGGTCATGGGTAACTGAGTGACAAAGCATCCTTCCCTCACTGCCACTGGAAAACCCACACTGGCCAATATTTTTCTAAGTTTTAGTACTGCATCATTTTACATATTTTATTCCTCTTCCTCTTCCTTCTCTCACCAACCCTTTTATGTTTAAACAGCTCTATTGAGATATAATTCACAAACCATACAATTTACTCATTTAAAGTCTACACTTCAAGGGTTTTTAGTATATTCACAGATATGTGCAACCTTCATCACTGTCAATTTTATGACATTTTCATCATATCAACAAGAAACTCCATGTGGTTATAGTCTCCAGTTACTACCCTCATATCTACCCATTCCCTTCTCAGCCTTAAGCAAACACTAATCCAATATCTGTTTCCATAGATTTCTGTATTCCGGGCTTTCAAATGAACGGAATCAACTAACATGTGATCTTTTGTAAGTGGTTTCTTTCACTTGTCATGTTTTCAAGGTTTACCCAAATTATAACATGTATTAGTACTTCATTGTATTGGCCGAAATAATATTCCATGGTATGAATATACCGCATTTTATTAATCCACTGATAGACATTTGAGTTATTTCCACCCCTGGGCTATTATGAATAATGCTGCTATGCACATTTGTGTGTAAGGTTTGCATGGACATATGTGTTCTTTTATATACCTCGGAGTAAAATTGCTGGGGCATATGGTAACTCTATGTTTAATTATGTCAGGAACTGCCAGACTGTTTTCCAAAGCAATGGAACCATATTACATTCCCACTGGTGGTGTATGAGTGTTCCAATTTCTCTACATCTTCAGCAATGCTTGTTATTATCTACCTTTTTAATTCTAGCTATCCAAGTTAGTGTGAAGTAATATTTCACTGTGGTTTTAATTTGCATTTCCCTGATGACTAATGATGTAAATCATCTTTTCATGTACTTATTGGTCATCTGAACACCTTTTCAGAGAAAAGTCTATGTAGACCCTTGGCTCACTTTCTAATTGTGTTATTTTACTTTAACATTGAGTCATAAGTGTTCTTTACATTCTAGATATAAGTTCCTTATCAGATACATAATTTGCAAATATTTTCTCCCATTCTGTGAGTTGTCTTTCACTTTCCTCATGCTGTCCTCTAATGCACAAAAGTTTTTAATTTTGATAAAGTCCAATTCATCTATTTTTCCTTTGGTTGCCCATTGTTTTGGTGCCATATGTAAGAATGCTATGTCAAATTCAAGGTCATGAAGATATACTGTTTTCTTCTAAACGTTTTATTGTTTTAGCTATCATATCTAGGTCTTTGATCTATTTTGAGCTTCTTTTTTATGGTTAGGAAAGAGTCCAACTCTATTCTTTCATATGCAGATATCCAGTTGTATCAGCATTATTGAGAAGATTCTTATATTCCCATTGAATGGTCATAGCACCCTTGTCATAAATCAGCTGACCACAGGTGTATGCATCTATTTCTGGACTTTCCATTCTATTCTATTGGTCCATATTTCCATTGTTTTGCCAGTTTTCATGATCATTGCTTTGTGGTAAGTTTTGAAGTTGAGAATTGTGAGTCCTCCTATTTTATCCTTTTTCAGGATTTTTCTGGCTATGTTTGGTTCCTTGCAATAACATGAATTTTAGAATCAGCTTGTCAATTTCTACAAAAAAAAAAATCCACAGGGATTCTGATAGGAGTAGTGTTGAATCTGTAGATCAGCTTGAGAAATATCACCATTTTAACAATATTAAGTTTTCTGATGCATGAACATGGGTTAATTTCCATCTATCTATGTCTTTAACAGCTATATAGTTTCCAGGGAATAAATACCACACTTTTGTTAAATTTGCTCCTATTTTAATATTTTATTCTCTTTTATGCATACGATTTTTTTTTTTTGAGAGACATGGTCTCCCTTTGTTGCCCAAGCCGGTCTTGAACTCCTGGGCTCAAGCAATCCTCCTGCCTCAGCCTCCCAAAGTGCTAAGATTACAGGGATGAGACACCGAACCCAGCCAATATTGTTTTCTTAGTTTCCTTTTTGGATCATTAATTGCATGTATATAAAAATACAATTAATTTGTATCCTGAAAATTTGCTGAACTTGTTCATTAGTTCTAAGTATTTTGGGTGGATTTCTTAAGATTTTCTATATACAAGACTATGTTATCTACTAATAGAAATAGTTTTCCTTCTTCCTCTCCAATCTGAATGTCCTTTATTTCATTTTCTTGCCTAACTGCCCTGGCTAGAACCTCCAACAAGTATTAAATAGAAGTGGTAAGAGTGAACATTCTTTTCTTGTTCCTGATCATTGGGAGAAAGTAACCACTCTTTTATCATTAAGTATAATGTTAGCTATACACTGTCAGATTTTTGCAGATTCCCCTTATCTGGTGGAAAAAATTTTTTTCTATTTCTCCTTGTTGATAGTTTTTAAATTATGGAATAGTGTTGAATTTTGTCAAATACTCTTTCTGTATTAATTGAGATGATTGTGTGACTTTTTGGTTTTTATTCTATTAACATGTTGTATTATATTACTGTACCAATCTTGCATTCTTGGGATAAATCTCACTTGGTCATGGTGTATAATTTATATGTTTCTGAATTTTTTGTTAATATTTTGTTGAGAATTTTTGAATCTATATTTATAAGAAATTGGTCTGTAGTTTCTTGTGATGTCTTTTTCTGGTTTTGATATCAGAGCAATACTGGCAACATAAAATGAGCTGGGAAATGTTTCCTCATCATTTTTTTTAAAGAGTTTTAGATAATTGACATTAATTTTTCTTTAAATGTCTGGTAGAATTGAGCAGTGATGCCATCTTGGTTTGGGCTTTTCTTTGTGGTAGTTTGTGTTTTTTTTTTTCTTTTTCTAACTCAATCTCTTCACTTATTATATGTCTATTCAAGCATCTATTTATTCTTGAGTTATTTTCAATAGTTTGTGTCTCTATAGGAACTTGTTCATCTCAGTTATTTAATTTTTAGGATTACAACTACTTATATTTTTATAAATCTTTTCATCTCTGTAAAGTCAGTACAGTAGGAACAATCCTACTTTTATTACTGATTTTAATTTCAGTCATCTCCCTTTTATCTTAGTCAGTCTAGCTAAAGATTTGTCTACTTTGTTGATTTTTTCAAAGAATAAATTTTAGTTCTATTGATTTTTCTCTATTATTTTTCTATTATCTATTTAATTAATTTTCACTCTGATTTTATTATTTCCTCTCTTTTGCTTGCTTTAGATTTAGTTTGCTCTTCTCTATTTCCTTAAAATGGAAGGTTAAGTTATTAATTTGAGTTCCTTCTTCTTTCTTAATCTAGTCACTTAAACTATAAACCGCTTTTCTGCATGTTGGCATGTTGTATCTTTACTTTCATTAATCTCAAAGTGTTTTCTGATCTCTTCAATTTCTTCTATGACTCATTGGTTATTTAGGTGTGTGTTATTTAAGTTTCATGTATTTGTAGGTTTTTGATTTTTTCACTAATTTTTAAATTATTTACTTATTTGAGAGATATGGTCTTACTCTGCTGCCCAGTCTGGGGTGCAACAGTGGTGCCATAATAGTTCACTGCATCCTCAAACTCCTGGACTCAAGCAATCTCCTCACCTCAACCTCCTAAGTAGCTGCTACTACAGATACTCACCACCATGACTGGCTAATTAAAAAAATTTTTTTAGAGATAAAGTCTTGCTATGTTGCCCAGATTGGTCTCAAACTCCTGGCCTGAGGCAATCCTCCCACCTCAGCCTCACAAGTAGTAGGATTACAGACATGAGCCATTGTGACAGGCTGAGGCTTTTCCCACTATTGATTTCTAATCTCATTCCCTTGGTGGGAGAATGTACTTTTTGAGAGTTGTCCTTTTCAATTGAGATTTATGATCTAGCTTATGTTCTATCTTGAAATTATTTCCTGTGTATGTTAGAAGAATGTATATTCTGTTGTTTTTGGGTGGAGCTGGCATAAGCTGGACCATTATCAGTTTTAATTTTTGTGGGCTGCCCCATAAATGCAAAAGTTAAAAGAAGATGTTTAATAACCTATCAGTGGACTCTCCAGGAAGAGTATGTGTGCTAATTAGGTGAGAATTGGTATTAATGGATACATGTACATATCTCAGGTTTCCAAATTTAGGGACGTGTGTAACATCCGTTTGCCATAACTTATTAGGTTCTAGTCTTCTAGTGTTAACAGCTGTAGAAGGAGGGACATGCCTGTGAGCTGGCAATCTGGTCACTGCAGGATAATTTGTTTGGCTAGTCTTTGGGTTAGTTGAAATTGTTTAGTTATGTTTCTCCAGTTTTGGTGAAAAAATTGATGTGATTGGGTGGCCTGGTCAAGCAGTGACATCATAACTTGTAGGTCTGCCTGATTATTGCCATAAGCTAGAGGGCCAGGCAGTGAGCTGTGGGCTTGAATATGTGTGATAAAAAATAGGATATGTTTGCAGATCTAGCAAGTGCTGAAGTTGAAGATAAAGGACACACAGGGTGGGCTCAAGAATAGACTTAATCAGGGCTGTCTTAGGTTCTGTAATAAATAAACAGAGTAAGCAGGGTCATTAACAATATTGATGGGCTGAGCAGAAAAGGTTTCCAGGGCTAATATTAAGGCTCCAACCTCAGCTCTCTGAGTGCTAGTAAATCCAGATCGAGTGAAGGGATTATGTGGTTCCCACCAAATAGCCACTTTTTCATTTTTACCAGAGCCATCAGTAAAAGAGCGTTAAAGCATTAGGTATAAGGAAGTGAACTACTTTTGTAGGCAAAACTACAGGAATACAAGAACTGAAGTAGTCTGTCAGCAGGAAGGGCACGCTCCATATGGCCTGCATAATCAGAGAGTGCTATCTGAAGATCTAGAGATAGGGACAACACTGTTTCAATTTTTTTACTCAAGGAAATTCTTACGACCTCAGGGTCATAATCTAGCAATAGATTGCATCATCTGTTGCTCATATAGATGACTTTACTAACTAGCTTGGATATAGGGAGATACTGTTTTAGTTCTGGTATATGAGCAAAAAAACCCATTCTAGGAAGTATAGCCCTGGGCCATCTGTCCTAGTAATCCTGTTGGGGAATGTTTAGTAGGAAAAACAAACAATTGAACTGATTATTGTGGGTCTATGTGATCTAGTTACCTCTGAGAAATAGCTTGTTCTATTTCCTCAATTTTCTTTTCTGCTGCAGGAGTTAAATACCTGGGAGAATCTAGCCCTGTATTGCCTTTTAAGACAGAAAACAGGTTTTGCAATTTATCAGTAGTTATGCCCTGATGAGGCAAAAGCCAGTTAATATTGAGGCAAAGGCCAGCTAATATTGATGCAGTTAATATTGCTCAGTAATTTTGGATAATCATTTAAGGTATGTAGGTTGCTAGTATTTAATTTAATCTTCTGGGGTCTTACTAACCAGGAAGTTATTATGTATCCAAGATATTTCCAAGGAGAGGACATCTGTACTTTTTCAGGTGCTATGATTAAAACTCTTAACTGTGTATTCCTTTGGATAGAGGCATATAAACTTACAAGTACAGGCTCCATATGGATGCTAATAAAATAACATCCATAAAATGAATAATCTTGCAATTAGAAAAATTCTTTTCTACTGGGGAGCAAAGCCTGATTTAAATGATACTGACACATAGTGGGACTATTCAGTATTCCTTGAGGAAGCACTTTCCAATGAAATCGGCAAGCTGGCCTTTCATTATTGATAGCTAGTATTGTAAATGCAAATTTTTCTTTGTCCTGTTCTGCCAGGGGAATAGCATAAAAGCAGTCTTTTAAGTCAATAACAACTATAGGCCAATATCGAGGAATCACCACGGGGGAAGGGCTCCGCAGCTGAAGAGTCCCATAGGTTGCAGATTAGCATTAATAGTCTGTAAGTCATGCAGAAGTCTCCATTAGCCAGACCTTTTGGGAATGATGAAAATGGACAAATTCCAAGGGCTGTTAGATGGTTCTGTACGGCCGGCTTTTAGTTGCTCCTCAATTAATTCATAGGCTCGTTGTAATTTCTCTCCCTTTAAAGGCTACTGTTCTACCCAAATAGGATTTTGAGAGAGCCACGTTAGGAGTAGGGAAGGAGTAACAGTGGCCATTATTAGAAAGAGGCTTGCTGTTCACATAATTCATCAAATTCTGCCCTCCAGAGGAGGTACTGACTGGCCTCTAAAGTTGTTTTAGCTAGCACTGACCAGTCCCATGGGCTCATATGGAAGTTGTTTGCTATGGCTTCAATTATTCCTTTCTTAAATGGGCTAGTGGCTTCATTTTCTCTAATGCTTTTTCTCATCTCTTTAAAAGCATCAATATAAATGGGTTTATACAACTGATTGTCTTGTTGATCTTGCATTACCAGGCAGGCCAAGAGCTCCCTTTCTAATGCCACTTGCCTAAGACAGGTTCCTAGAGCTGTAGTGTCTCCCTTGCCCTTTTTCCAATGTATTGGGGGAGGGGCCTCAGGGGAAACCTCCATTTCCTCTGCGGCACTTTTACCTGGTAATTATGGGGCTGAGGGAGGAGGAGGAGGCAGTAAGGTAGGTGATGGTTCCTCCTCCCTTCCCTTTTTAGGTTCTTCTGTGAAGAGCGGGGCCAAAGCAGGCCTAACTAATGTCCATAATGTTAAAGATGCTACCGGGACCCGTTGCCTTTGGGCATGATGCTGTTTAAGATTTCTCCCAGCTTGTTCCAGAGCTCTACATCTAGCATACCTTATTCTGGGAACCACAGGTTATGGAAAATAGCAGTTTGCATTAGGTCCCTTAATTGAGCCTGTGAAATCAAGGCTCTGCTAGCTTTAAGCAGCTGTTTCAACACTTTCATATACTGTTGCTGTTGAGCTGATAACTGCTGTCCCATGATGAAACCTTAGCTTGAACAATTCCCACAAAGTTGGAAATCCCAAGCGGGCACCAATGACTTACTGACTGGGTGGTCTCTTCACCTTTGTTTTTGAGGGTTCTGTCACAGCATTCCTCACGTGGGGGCACCAGCTGCCCAGTCTGTCCTGCAGACTCTGACTGAGCAACGGATGAAAGAAGTATACAGACACAGGTATTTTGCCTGTTACTGTGGCTGGGGACAGCACAGCTTAGCACTGCCAATGAGAAAGTGCAGCTCCAATAAGCTGACATTTATAGAGTATTGATTTAATGACAAAGGTATGGAACAAACCATTTGTGGGTAATTAACATTGTTGATCCCCTCCTCCCAAGTAGGGGGCAGTCCTGCATGTGGATGATCAAAGGTTGGTTTCCAGAGAAATAGATAAACAAACTAATGTAGATAAATTCCTTAGCACTCCCTTGTTATCTGCCCTCTGCCTTTAGCACAAGGTTAAGAGACTTAGTCTGCCTTCAGCCATAATTCTTTCCCAAAGCTTTTGCAAAACCTCCCAGCCTTCCAAGAAGGTTTGTGCCTTTCCTATCATTTTTCCCACCACTCTGACCAATATCCTACAGTTCTGTACATTATTGAAATAGGAGTATTAAAGTTTTCAACTTGTATTGTTGGTCTATTTCTCCAACTCATTGTTTTTGCTTCATATATTTTGGTACTCTTATTAGGTACATATATGTTTATAGTAGTTAAACCTTCCTAGTGGATTGATTATTTTTTAGTTGTAAAGTATTCCTCTCTCTCTCTAGTAACACTTTCTATTTTAATGTCTATTTTGTCTAATATTAATATAGCCATTCCAACTTTTCTGTGGTTGCTATTTGCATGATATGTATTTTTTCATCCTTTTACTTTCAATGTATTTGTATCTTTGAGTCTAGTGTGTCTCCTGTAGGCAGCTTATAGTTGGATCATATTTTTTATACAGTCTACCAATCTCTGCCTTTTCATTCAATTTTCATTTATCCATATTTAATGCTATTGATACACAATCATGTGCTGCACAATGACATCTTGGTCAATGACAGACAATATATATGACAGTTGTCCCACAAGATTATAATGGAGTTTAAAAAAAAAATCCTAACACCTACTGACATCATAGCCACTGTAATGCCACTGCACAAGGCATTCCTTATGTATTTTTGGTGATGTGGGAGTAAACTACTGTGATACCAGTCATATAAAAAAGTGTAACACACACAATTATATATAATCCATAATACCTGATAATAACAAATGACTATGTTACTGGTTACTATACAATATATTTTTTTGGCTCTGTTGCCCAGGTTGGAGTGCAATGTGTGATCTTAGCTCACTGCAACCTCTGCCTCCCAGGTTCAAGCAATTCTCCTGCCTCAGCCTCAAGTAGCTGGGATTACAGGTGCCTGCCACCATGCCTAGCTAATTTTTTGTATTTTTAGTGGAGATAAGGTTTCACCATGTTGGCCTGCCTGGTCTTGAACTCCTGGTCTCAGGTGATCTACCCACCCTGGCCTCCCAAAGTGCTGGGATTACAGGCGTGAGCCACCATGCCTGGCTATCCTATACTTTTTAATCTTTAGACTGTATTTCTACATATAAAAAATAGTTTACTGTAAAAAAAGTATGCTATGTGATGCCAGCAGCAGTCTTATCCATCTTGTGTTTACCTTATCTTTTGCTTGTACCCTTTTCCCTTGTGCTTGACTTAATCTTGTGTTGTTTTGTTCATTATGACTCCTAGGTATACAAAAATCATGAATAATGTTGCCATTAAGAAGCCACATCAAATGATTGGCCTGGAAACAAAATTAAAAGTGATTAAGGAGTATGAAGGTAGGAAATCAGTGATTATTATTGCTCACCAATCGGGCATGTCCTACTCCACTGTAGCTAAGATTCTGAAGAACAAGGACAAAGTATTAAAGGCTGTTAAAGGATCTGCTTCATCAAAGCCAGTAAGACTAACACAAATTTGAGATGAGCCTATATCAGATATAAAGAAACTTCTAACGTCTCAGACTGAAGATCAGATACAGAAGTATATTCCTCTCAACACCATGATGATTGCAACCAAAGCAAAAAGTTTGTGATCTTGGAAGAAAAGACTGGACTCGACTATGACATTGAATTTACTGCTAGCTTAGGAGTTTAAATGACTCAAGAATTAGCCAGGCGTGGTGGCTCATGCCTGTAATCCCAGCTCTTTGGGAGGCTGAGGGCAGACCACAAGGTCAGGAGTTCAAGATCAGCCTGACCAACATAGTGAAAACCCACCTCTTAAAAAAAAAAATTTAAAAAAGTAAATGACTCAATAATTTTATTCGTTATGTAATGTTAAAGTGAGTGGTCAGTCTGTAAGTGCTGATATGAAGGCAGCTGAAGAATTTTTGGAAACTAGAGGTAAGTTGATTATAGAGGAAAATTACTTGCCATAGCAAATCTTTGATATGGATGAAATCTCCCTATTCTGCACACAAATGTCTGAAAAGACTTTCATTTATAAGGAGGCTCAATGCCAGTTCAAGCCTTTTAAGGACAGGATCATAGTCTCCTTTGAGATCTGTCACACTGAGAGCTCCAGGGCCTCCAAGCATATTAAATGCACACACTGCCAGTGTACTAGAGGAGAAATAAGAAGTCACAGATGACCCAGTTCCTTTTCTAAGATGCCATCTTGAATTGCTATGCCAGCAAAATGGAAAAGTACTGTCTGAAAAATAACATAACTTTCAAAAATTTACTTACAGTTGATAATATTCTTGCACATCCTCCTCTTATTGGTGATCTTTATTCCAATATCAAATTAGTGTTTCTCCCTACAAGCACCACCTCTTTGATCCAATCAAAGAACCGAGAAAGTATAGCAGCTTTTAAGGCCTTCTACCTGAGAAGGACCTTTGCCCAGGCTATTGCTGTAACTGAAGAAGACACTGATACAATTCTGGAAGAATTACAATGTCTATGACTGCATTAAGAACCTTGCTTTGGTTTAGGGTGATGTCACCAAGAAGTATATAAATGGCTCCTGGAAGAAGATATTTAAAAGATTCATCCATAATATCGAATAATTTGCAAAGGATGAGGATGTTACAAAAATCAACAAGGCTGTGGCTGAGATGGCAAACACTGGAACCTGCATGTGTGTGAAGATGATACTGAAGAGCTCCTAGAGATGATTCATGAGGAATTTACTAATGAGAAATTGTTGGAACTGCAGGAGGAAAAGGTAGCTAAAGAAAAGGCTAGTGAAAAGTTAATTGCAGAAGTAAAAGAACCCTCAAAAAATTTATAGTGAAGGCTTTAGCAGAAGCTTTTGCAGACTTCAACAAGCTCCTTAACAAACTGAAAACATGAACCCCAACACTGAACGATTTTCATTAATAAAGAGAAATGTTCATGGTGCGTTATCTGCTTACAAGCAAATCAATGATGAAAAAGAGGAAACAAACCAAGCAAATCATCATGGCATGGCCATATTTCTGAAAAGAATAACATCTTCTCAAGAAGAGCCTTAAGAGGCCTTTCAGAATTAGAAGGCATTATCATCATAGGAGACGACAGCTCCACGCCTGCATTTGCCCCTGAAGACCTTTCCAGTGGCACAAGATGTGGGCGTAGAAGACAGTGACACTGACAATCTTGACTCCATGTAGGCCTAGGCTAATATGTATGTTTGAGTCTTCGTTTTTAACAAAAATGTTTTAAAAGTTAAAAAAGTTTAGTGGAAAAATTCAAGAGTAAGCACATAAACAAAGAAAATATTTTTGTACAACTATACATGTGTTTTAAGCTAAGTGTTATTATAAAAGTCAAAAAGTTAAAAAAGAGTTTCAAAGTTTATAAACTAAAAAAGTTACAGCAAACTGTTTTATTATTAAAGAAAATTTTAAAATAAATTTAGTGTAGCCTAAGTATACAGAGTTGATAAAGTCTACATTAGTGAATAGTAATGTCCTCAGCCTTCACATTCACTACCTTTCACACAGTGACTTATCCAAAGTAATTTGCAGTCCTGCAAACTGTTGTGTTTACATACACAAATGCCCATATCATGTTACAACAGCCTACAGTATTCAGTATAGTAATGTGTTGTACAGGTTTGCAGCCTAATAACAATAGGCTATGCCATATAGCCTAGTGTGTAGTAGCCATCTAGGTTTGTGTGAATACACTTTATGACATTTGTACAATGTATCACCTAATAACAAATTTCTTAGAATGTTGTTAAGCAATGCATGACTGTAGTTGGATTTATGTCACCATTTTACATTTTGCTTTCTGTGATGGTTAATTTTAGATTTCTACTTTACTGGATTAAAGAATATCTAGAGAGATTGTAAAGTATTATTTTGAGGTGTGTATGTGAGACCGGCATGTGAATCTGAGTGGGCAGGTGGAAAAGATCCTCCCTCAATGTGGCAGACATCCAAACAGTTGGCAGTCCCCATAGAACAAAAATATGAAAGGTGAATTTGTCTCTACTGGAGCTGGGACACACTTTCTCCTCCTGTCTTTGGACATCAGAACCCCAGACTCTTCAGTTTTGGAACTCCAAAACTTACATCAGCATCCCACCTGCCACCACCCCAGGTTTTTGGACCTTTGACTCAGATGGAGAATTGAGCCATCAGCTTCCGTGGTTCTGAGGCTTTTGGAACTGAACTGAGCCATGCTACCAGCATCCCAGTGTCTCCAGCTTGCACATAGCCTGTCGTGGGACTTCTCAGCCTCCATAATTATTTGAGCCAGTTCCCCTAATAAATCCTCTCTCATTTTGCTCTAGCTCTATCTCTATCTGTCTATATCTATATCTACATACTATTGATCCTGTCTCTCTGGAGAACCCTAATACACTTCTATGTGTCCTATGCCTTTTTTGTTCTTCTCTTCATTGTTTACTAAATTCTATTGCATGAAGTGAATATTTTCTAATATAGCATTTAAATTTCTTTAATAATTTTTTTACTATTTTGCATGTTTTAATAGTTGCTCTAGGGTTTACCATATACATCTTATCAAAATCACCTTCAAAATTAAGCCAGCTTAATTATAGTGATTACATGAAAACTTTAGTGATCCATAGCACTCTTTACTTTTTCCCCTTTTGTAGTATTATTGTTATACATATTACATCTAACAGTGTTACAGACCAAAAAAATGTGGTGTTATAATTACTCTATCATCTATACTCATTTTCTTGGCCAATACAGCTTTGATCCCACTCATCTCTTTGTGCTGTTATTAGCAAATATATTGCACCTATATTACAATTCTATATGTTATAGGTTCAACAATACATTATTTACTTATTACTTATGCAATTAAGAAAGGGACAAAATATGCATTTGTAGTGTTTTTTGTACTTCCATAATTACCTTTACTGCTACTCTGTTTTTCTATTCAAATTACCATCTGGGGTCGCTTGCTTTCTGCCTGAAGAACTTCCTTTAGCATTTTTTGTAAGGCAGGTATGCTGGCAACAAATTCAGTTTTCTTATCTTTGAAAGTCTGTATTTCTCCTTCACTTTTAAAAAATAGTTTTGAGGTCTATGTTTATTGGTTAACAAGGGTTTTGTTTTCCCTTGAGCACTTGGAATATACCATTCCACTGTCTTCTGATCACCATTGTTTTGACTGACAAATTGAGTGTTAATCTTCTTGAGCTTCCTTTATAAGGAATGCATTGTCCTTTTGCTGCTTTCTTTTTTTTTTTTTTTTTTGGGAATAGTGTTAGCTCAGAATCAGGGTCAAGTAATCCCCCCAAATTCTAGGTATTCCTTTTTTTCCCCAGGGTACAATTATTCTGAAAAATATTTGCATGTATCTTTGGTAACAGTCAGGTGAAAGATTATAGTACATGC
>CAUYQU010054766.1:0-14129 GCA_963574635.1 Cheracebus regulus | reverse complement strand
AATTAGTTCAACCATGTGGAAGACAGTGTGGCGATTCCTCAAGGACCTAGAAATAAAAATTCCATTTGACCCAGCAATCCCATTACTGGGTATATATCCAAAGGATTATAAATCATTCTATTATAAAGACACATGCACACGTATGTTCATTGCAGCACTGTTTACAATAGCAAAGACCTAGAACCAACCCAAATGCCCATCTATGATAGACTGGACAGGGAAAATGTGGCACATATACACCATGAAATACTATGCAGCCATAAAAAACGATGAGTTGATGTCCTTTGTAGGGACATGGATGAACCTGGAAACCATCATTCTCAACAAACCAACACAAGAACAGAAAATCAAACACCACATATTCTCACTCACAGGCGGGTGTTGAACAATGAGAACACATGGACACAGGGAGGGAAGCATCACACACTGAAGTCTGTTGTGGGGGACTCAGGGACATTAGGGGGCAGGGAGTTGTGGAGGGATAACATGGGGAGAAATGCCAGATATAGGTGATGGGGATGGAGGTAGCAAACTGCATTGCTATGTATGTACCTATGCAACAATCCTGTATGTTCTTCACATGTACCCCAGAACCTAAAGTGCAATAAAATATATATTTAAAAATAAATAAGTAAATAAAATAAATTTTAAAAATACTGAAAGAAATTTAAGGGGACACAAAAAAATGGAAAAATATTCAATGTTCATGGATTGGAACAATCAATATTGTTACAATGTCCATATTACCCAAAGCAATCTGCAGATTTAATGTATTACCTATCAAAATACTAAGGACATTCTTCCCCAGAATGAAAAAAAATTCTAAAATTTACATGAAACCACAAAAGTCCCAGAATAGCAAAAGCTATCCTAAGTAAAAGAAACAAAACAGGAGAAATCACATTACCTGACTTTGAATTATACCATGGAGCTATAATAACCAAAACAGCATGGTACCAGCACAAAAAAGCAACAGCAGACCAATGGAACAGAATAGAGAACCCAGAAACAAATCCACACACCTAGAGTGAAGTCATGCTTGACAAAAGTACCAAGAACATACACTTAGGAAAGGATAGTCTCTTCAATAAATGGCATTGGGTAAACTGTATATCCATATGCAGAAGAATGAAACTAGACCCCTATCTCTCACCATATAAAAAATCAAATAAAAATGAATCAAAAGACTTAAATCTGGCCAGGCACAATGGCTCACAACTGTAATCCCAGCACTTTGGGAGGTCTAGGCAGGCAGATCACTTGAGATCAGTTGTTCAAGACCAGGCTGGCCAACATGGTGAAACTCTTTCTCTACTAAAAATACAAAAAAAATTGCCAGGCATGGTGGTGGGCACCTATAGTCCCAGTTACTTGGGAGGCTGAGGCAGGAGAATTGCTTGAACCTGGGAGGTGGAAGTTGTGGTGAGCCAAGATTGTGCCACAGCATTCCAGCCTGGGTGACAGAGTGAGCCACATGGAACTTTGAGTCCATTAAGCCTTTCTTTTGTAAATTGCCCAGTCCCAGGTATGTCTTTATCAGTAGTGTTAAAACAGACTAACAAAGCTATTTTGGCAGGCTGGTTTCGAACTCTTGGCCTCAAGTGATCTTCCTGCCTCAGCCTCCCAAAGTGCTGAGGTTATAAATGTGAGCCACCGTGTCCAGTCTACACAATTCTTTTGACTCTTTTGGACATTTGAAATTTTTCACAATAAAATATTGGAAAAAAATAAGGTCAAGAGATATAATTTAATTATGAGACATTAATAAAGATACATGAAAAAGGCTAAGCATGGAAGCAAAGTGATTATCAACATCATTATACTCAAGACAAATTCCTGCTGCAGTTTAGTCCTCCTTTCAGGAACTTTTTTCCAAGATCTATATTTATGACCAAGAAGTGTGTCTTATATCCAGGAAGCTTTCTTTTTCTTTCTTTTTGCCTTAAAGAATGACTGCAACACTTCCTAAGATTCTTGGATATGTGAGATAGATATTTTGTGAACTCATTCAGTTGTTTGCCATTTATACAGTAAGTATGTCCTGGCACAGTACACAGCAGTGGAGATACAGTCATAAAAAAACACAATCCTTAACCAACTGACTTTAGCTAAGGAGAGAGAACAGAAAAATAGAGTCTTAATGACAAAGTCTAAAGTACTATACGACATGTTCAGCATTATAACACTATCGTATTACAGTATATTATGGGACCACAAAAGAATAGAAGGCAATCCAACCTTTCAAATACAATAATGGCCTCCCTGAATAAATCAGAGGTGTTAGCGGTGGGGTGAAGGTACAGAAATTAACCAGGTAAAAAAGGGGTTGATGAATGTTTCAATTAAGGGAATTTCATAGGTAAAGTCTCAGAGATGCCTAGTAATTTGGTACATCTGAGAAAGAACAAGAAACTAGTGTTGAAAGCAAGTAGACGTCTGGAATAGGATGCTGATGCCCTGGTAAGAGAAGAAATTTAAGACATTTACAAAAGTAATCCAATCCCAGCTGAAAGTGGGAAAAAAGCCAATGTTATTTATCTTAATATTTCAGTTAGAAATATAAGGTTTTTAAGATTTTATTTGGCTTCACTTTTTGAAACCTTTGAAACAAAATTTTTAAGTTTGAATTATCCAAATTCAGTATAATTGCTTTAATTTGCTATTGCATTCTGCAAATAGGGTGAATGATGAAAACCAAGAAATACATATGTGGATGACATGAATGCAATGAGTGAGGAAACTTTTTACCAGTGATCCTCAAACATCAGTGAGCATAAGTGGACTACTTAAAATGCCATTTTCTATCTCATCCTTGAGACTCTGACTTTTTAACAAGACCACAGTGATTCTTTTAATTATCTGCAATAGAAACTTTAAACTTAATTAGGGAGAATACTATAACATTATCCACATACTTCTCACCCACCTTCCATAAATAAACACATGGCCAGTCTTGTTTCATCTACATTGCCACTCACTTACCCTTCACCATAATTTATTTTTAAAATAATCCCAGCTATCTTGACATTTTATCCATTAATATTTCAGTTTGTATCTCTAAAAAGAATGCAATTTTTTTTGGCATTATCACAGTACAATAATCACACCTAAAAATCCAAAGTGATCCTAATGTAACTGGTCCAGTCTCAGAAAAACTGGACTTGTGAAAGAGGGTAACAAGTCAGTGTCTAAGTGGACTACTTGGGAAGACATAACTTAATTTAGTTCATCATAGATTCAAACTCTTAGTTCAAGAACAAGCAAACTATTCAGTTATGTTTCTGAAACTGTCACTTTAAATATTCAAAAAATATGTATTTATGGAAAGCATAAAGTTATCACACTGAATTTTTTTTAAAAAACTTTTTCAGGGTTATTGATCTAAATTTTTTAAGGAAAAATAAGTTGTTTCGTTAATTAAATTTTTACACCTTATCAAACCTCAAAGAGGAAAGAACAAATTGCTCAATTTGCTTTTCCTCCAGAGTTACTTGGTTTTCAGAGTTTAAAAATATTTTTCTCGATGAACCTCAGAAAAGTTTCCTAAAGTAATGAAGAACACAAAATGTGCCCTGATAAGCTCCTCACAATTTAATTAACTCCAAATGCTAAAGAATCTTGCCATTTGTAATTATATCCATAGAATGCACCATTTGAAAATCAAGGTTGGAGAAATCTGATTGCTTCAGTCATACTTCAGCTCCTTTCTTTTATCTGCTTTATCATCCCCACTCAAAACCAATATTTATAAAGTTCAAGTCAATATTTCCTTGACATTTTTATCTCCTTTCATCTGTTGCTTTAAAAACAAAAGGGAACAAAACTTTAAAAAAATAAGAAAAATAAAAGAAAGGAGAAGCTGCTGCAACACCAAGCAGAAGAGGCAGGAACCAGACTGCAAGTAATAGCCAGCTGGGTGGGTACCATGGCTGGGATCACCACCATTGAGGCGATGAAGTGTAAGATCCAGGTTCTGCAGCAGCAGCAGGCATATGATGCAAAAGAGAGAGCTAAGCACCTCCAGCGAGAAGCTGAGGAAAAAAGGTAGGCCTGGAACAGACTGAGGCTGAGGTGGCCTCCCTGAACTATAGGATCCAGCAGGTTGAAGAGGAGCTAAATCATGCTCAGGAGGGCCTGGCCACTGCCCTGCAAAAGCTGGAAGAAGCAGAAAAAGCTGCGGATGAGAGTGAAAGAGGTATGTAGGTTATTAGAAACCAGGCCTTAAAAGAAAGAAAAGATGGAATTCCAGGAAATCCAACTCAAAGAAGCTAAGCACACTGCAAAAGAGGCAGATAGGAAGTATGAAGAGGTGGTTCGTGAGTTGGTGATCACTGAAGGAGACCTGGGATGCACAGAGGAACTAGCTGAGCTGGCAGTGTCCCCTTGCCAAAAAATAGACGAGCAGATCAGACTGACTGACCAGAATCTGAAATGTCTGAGTGCTGCTGAAGAAAAGTACTTTCCAAAAGAAGAGAAATAGGAGGAAGAGATCAAGATTCTTACTGATAAACTCAAGGAAGCAGAGACCTGTGCTGAGTTTTCTGAGAGACAGGTAGCCACACTGGAAAAGACAACTGATGACTTGGAAGATAAACTGAAATGCACCAAAGAGGAGAACCTCTGTACACAAAGGATGCTGGACCAGACTTTGCTTGACTTGAATGAGATACAGAACTCCCCAGTCCTACCCTGCTGCTGTTCCCTTTGTCCCTGACTCCGCCTGAGGCCAGGCTGCCCAAAGGTGACATTTAACTGAGGGCTGATCTTTAACTACAGAGCTGCTTTCTACTTTCGTGGCCCCCTCCTCCCCTGTTTCTTTTTTGCCAAACTGTCTCTGCCTCTTCCAGCTGGGCTAGAGACTGAGCACTTTTGGGAACAACATTTAAGGGAATGTGAGCACGATGCATAATGTCTTTAAAATCATGTTGTGATGTACACATTTTGTAATTAACCTTTTTTGTTGTTTTGTAGCAACCACTTGCAAAACGTTCCAAATAATTCCACAGTTCTGAAGCAGCAATCTAATCCCCTTCTCACTTTCAGAAGGTATCTTTTCAGCTTTATGCATATTGCCCTCTTCATAAAGGAGAAGAAAAGGTAAAGGACTGTCTTACTGAGAGCCAAACAGAGCCCAGGGAAAGACTCCACTATGAGAAATCTCGTTGCTCTGTATGTTGGGAACCAGCCCAACCCCATATGTGGGTGCCCTTAGTCCCGGCGGTGACGAGGGATTGAGAAAAGGAAATAAAGAGACACAAGAGTAGAATTTACAGCATGGGTCAAGGGGACCAATGTAAGCATGGGAACCACATTGGCCACGAGCTCTGGGCTCCAAACACTTTTATTATGTGCATAATATCATTGATCTTATGGATGTAGAAGGAGAGGGTGAAGGAGTCCAGAGAGCACTTGAGATCTTTCTAAGACATGCTAAACTAGTGCTCTGAGCATTTAACAACACTTGAGATCCTTCTAAGACATGCTAAACTAGTACTCTGAGTTTATCACCAGTTGTTATCAGAGTGCAGCTGCATCAGAAGTATAGCCAATGAGGAGCCACACCCATGCATCAAGGGGCTTTTATCTCCCGAGCATTGAGTACATAGAGCAATTAAAATCACTCCATATTCCAAGAGAAATCAGGCAGAACCTGAGGTATTACATGATTTCTGCTCTGCAAGGCTTTTCTCCTCCTTGTCAGCTCCCATCTGCAAAGACCCTCCCGGATCTTGTGAGCAGAGGTTGCCTCCCTTCTCAGAGATCTTTGCATAAGCCCTCTTTACGAGGCCCTCATACAGTCTCCATGTTGAGAAGGCATTCATGGGACCAGAGCAGTATTCCCTGCTCTGCAACCATCCGGAGTTGTTCCCCGGTATTACTGTGTTCTTGGATGGTCTTTACCTTAGGCCTCCTGTTGCCACTTGATTTCTAATTAACTGCACCAATAATACAGTTTAGTTTGGTGTTTAAACTCAGTGTACTCTGAGCCAAGCAAGCTTCTAATTATTTGGCTAGAATTAACATAGGTCTCCCACTGGCCATCTTGACCCACACTGTACAAAGTACCAGCCAAACCAGAAAGGTGATTCCAGGAGGAGTTAGCCAAACAACAACAACAAAAAGTGCTGTTCATGTTTTCAGCTTTAAGATATATTTGGACGGCCAGGCACAGAGGTCTGTAATCCCATTACTTTGGGAGGCTGAGGAATGTGGATCACGAGGTCAGTCGAGACCAGCCTGACCAACATGGTGAAACACTGTCTCTACTAAAATGCAAAAATTAGTTGGGTCTGGTGGTTGCGGGCCTCTAAACCCAGCTACTCAGGAGGCTGAGGCAGGAGAATCATTTGAACCCAGGAGGCAGAGGTTGCAGTGAGATGAGATCATGCCACTGCACTCCAACCTAGGCGACAGAGGAGACTCCATCTCAATAAATAAATAAATAAATAAATAAAGATATTTATTTCTATTTTTTTCATTAGAAGTGACCAAATTCTAAGACCTCTGAGACAAAATTTTTGTCCTCCCAACTGCTTACAGAATGGATCATGTGCCTCTTATGTTGAGGTGACCACTTAACTGCTTTCCTACCTCCCTGAAAGAAAGAAAGATTAAGTTTTTGCCACTGATTTAGCCATATGAAACTCATCTCATTACTCTTTTCTGGGTTTGAAGTTGCTCTCTCTAAAAGTGCCATCTCATTGTGCTTTGTACCAGTCAGTGCTGGAGAAATCTTGAATACCTTATGTATAAAACTTTTTTTAAATTTTGTATTATTTTGAAACTTTGCTTCTTTGGGTTTGTGGCACCCTGGCCACCCCCATCTGGCTATGACAGCCTCTGCAGTCCGTGGGTTGGCAGTTTGCTGATCTTTTAAAGTTTCTTTCCCTACCCAGTTTCCATTTTCTGATAAGGTTTCTATGACGTCTGTTAGGTGTACATCCTGCAGCATATTGGCTTAAAATGTACTCTCCTTTGATGTGGTCTCTTTGGGGTGATTGGGAGAAAGAGAAATCAATAGTGCAACTGTTTTGATACTGAATATCGACAACTATCTTTTTGAAATAAAATAAAATATTTGAAATAAAGATAGTTTATATTAATATAATATATATATATATATACAGTTTATAACAACCCTTGAGTTTATAGCTGAATATCAGAAGAAGTATTAAGTTTTCTTTCTTAACCAGCAGATCAGAAAATCCTTTGCAACATTAACATTTTAAAATACTAGGCTGAGCACGGAGGCTCTCGTCTGTAATCCCAGCACTTTGGGAGGCCAAAGCAGGAGGACCGCTTAAGCCCAGGAGCTCAAGACTAGCCTGGGCAACATAGGGAGACCCCATTTCTACAAAAAATAAAAAATTAGCTAGGTGTGGTGGCATGCAACTATGGTCCTAGCTACTGGGCAGGCTGAGATGGAAGGATCGCTTGAGCCAGGGAAATCGAGGCTACAGTGAGCCATGATGATACCACTGCACTCCAGCCTTGGCAACAGAGTGAGACTCTACTCATCTCAAAACATAAAACAAAACAAAAAAAACTTACATTTCACTGTCAATCCCTAAAGTCACATTTGTGTAACACTAATGTAAATCATATATTTGCGTTTTTCAGCTATATTCCATTTTTTTAAATACACTGATGATCTGTAATAGCTTACAAGCTATTTCTTATTTATCAACAGGGTAAAGCCATGAATCCCTATCAAAAATGACAGAACATCCCACATATGTGATTATAAACCTTAGAAAGCCTAAGTTTAAACTGTTCCTTGATCCTGCCATCAAAATAAGCATTTAATAAAGTACTAAATATCATATGTTTAAGATATTTCATTTCTTTTTTTAAACACTTTACCCTTGGCTGAGGTTTTTTGACATGTGTCCAAGGTACAAAGACAAATCTTCTCTTTTGCTCTTTATAAGGTGACAGAGCTTACTTAAAGGTTTAAGAATAGATAGAGCTGTTGAACTAATTTTTTTCTACTGCAAGTTATATATGAGAATTGGTAGCAGTCTGTTGAAAGAACTTTACCCGTGGATAATAGCCCTTATCTCACTTCTATCTATCATGCCATCAATTTCTTTATTACAAGTGTTTACCTTTGGGCAGCTCATACACCAGCTGTCAATCTGTCCTCGCCCCAAGACTTTGCAGTAAAACAAGCTCAGGTGTGTTGAGGTTTCACCATACTAGTTGTTTTCCTTCTTTCTCCAACTAGAACAGGTGTAGTCAAAATGCAAGCCTCTGGCACTGCAGATGTGCTCCATCACAAGACAGAGCCAGAACTTTTTCATTCCTGCCTCCTAGATCACAACTTCATATCTGGAATTTTCTAGATAACGCTGCTTGTCTTAGTTTTACCTTTCCTGCCCCTTTCACTGAAGCATTTTAAATGGTAGCCTTGAAAAGACTAAAAAACTCTGAGGTCCATCAGTAAAGGACTGGTCCAATAATGTATACTCCACAAAATGAATTACTATACCTTGTAAAAAAATAAGAAACAAAGGAAAAAGTGAAAATGCTCTTTAAATAATAATATGGAAAGATTTCCAAGATACGATAAGTTAAAAAAGTAAGAATCAAGAATAGTATTACCTTTTGTGTTTAAAAAAATCATAATTGCTTCTATATTCATAAAGAAACTCTAAAAAAAATACATTACAAACTAAGAAAACTGATTATTGGGGTTGGGGTGTTTGGGAACTAAGCATGATGAAAGACAGGAGTGGAAAGGAGAATTTTTATGATACGCCTTCTTATTCTTTTTATTTTTGAACTATATTGCCTAGTCAAAATTTTCAATTTAAAAAGAAAGAAATAATAGCTTTATTCAGTGCACGGAGACTAAAAGAAAGAACTATACTAAGTAAGAAAGTCTCATTCTTACTCAGGCTATTGTCACTATAGTTTGAGGGAAAGAATAAATTATCAAGAAACTGAAAAATAAAATTTAGAAAATCACCAGTAAAAGCAGCTATGATTGGTTCTGATTGAAGGACAGGCTAAAAGACCAAAATACTATCTATCAATCCTATGGCTTTGCTGATTCATCTATGTTTTAACAGTGAGCAAAAGTATTTTGAAGACAAATAGCATTACAGCAGGACCAAAGGCTCTCTCCTTAAGCATTTTCTTCAGTTTTCTAAAAGATATCCCACGTTCTGCCTCTCTCATATCCTGGATTACAAAGGCAGCATGGTGAAGAGGGAAGCACTGGAGCCCTGGAGCAATGCTGACTAGCCTCAATTCAAGCTCTACCACTTAGGTGCTGTATGACCTGTGCGCATTATTTAACCACATGGTGCCTTGTTTCTTCATCTATACAGTGGGAGGTAAGAAGAATACGTAAGAAGAATATCTACCTCATAAGGTCACTGAGGATTAATCAAGTTAATACACCAAAACATGTAGAACAGCACCTTGCTCTCAGTAATGCCTCTGTAAATGTTTGCTCTTTTACTTGCTCTTCAACTGTTTTGCTGTTTCTCTTTCTTTAAAAGTACAACCTCCAAGGCCTAAAACTTACCCTTCCCACTTCCCATTAACCCTTGTTCTTTTTTTTCTCCACTTTCCTTCTACCTTTCTTTTTTAAAGAGGGATACAATCAGTCACTAAAATACTCCCACAGAATTTCTGAGACAAGATCATCTCAAAGAAAAATATTCATAAAGGAAATAGTGTGGTGTTTGCCAGAAACATTCAGAATTTAAAACATTGGCATAGAGGCCGGGCACAGTGGCTCACGCCTGTAATCCCAGTACTTTGGGAGGCAGAGGTGGGTGGATCACTTGAGGCCAGGAGTTCGAGACCAGCTTGGCCAACATGGTGAAACCCCCCCCATTAAAAAACAAAAACAAAAAACAAAAAAAACATTGGAATAAAGATAATTCCTTACATTTCTGTATCACTCTAAAGCTATAGGCTATCTCATTTGACCCTTGCAAAAACCCTTTGAGACCATCAGGCAGTTGAAGAATACAAGGCAAATGAGATTAAAAGGGCTGCCTGAGGCTAAATTGCATATTTCAGGTTAGTGACAATATCTGACCAGCTCATTTCAACAACAATTTATGGAACATCTGCCACAGCTTGGCCACTTGTGCTGACCTCCAAATTCCAAATGCTCTCTGCTACAGAGTTTACATGGTATAAAACACCTATCAAGAGTTTCACTCAACTTGATAATCATGCTACTTAATTAAAAGCTACTATAGGCCAGGCATGGTAGCTCATGCCTGTAATCCTAGCACTTTGGGAGGCCCAGGCAGGCAGATGACAAGGTCCAGGAATTCAAGACCAATGTGGTGAAACTCTATCTCTACTAAAAATACAAAAATTAGCTGGGCATGGTAGTGTAAGCCTATAATCCCAGCTACTCAGGAGGCGATGCAGAAGAATCGCTTGAACCCGGGAGGTGGAGATTTTGCAGTAAGCTGAGATCCTGGGTGACAGAGCAAGACTCCGTCTCAAAAAAAAAAGCTACTATAGTATCAGACAGTAGAAAGGAACACAGGGATTCCCTAGCAAAAATATATTAGGCTGCATGATCTTGGACAAATCACTTTATTATTCTATGGCAGTTTTTCTTTTTTGTTAAATTCTTTTTTGTTTTTTTTTTTTTTGAGATGGAGTCTTGCTCTGTTGTCCAGGCTGAAGTACAGTGACGCAATTTCAGCTCACTGCAACCTCCACCTCCCGGTTCAAGCAATTCTCCTGCCTCAGCCTCCTGAGTAGCTGAGATTACAGGTGTCTGCCACCATGCCCAACTAATTTTTTGTATTTTTAGTAGAGATGGGGTTTCACCATGTTGGCCAGATTGGTCTTGAACTCCTGACCTCAAGTGGTCCACTCACCTCAGGTTCCCAAAGTGCTGGGATTGGTGAGCCACCGCAGCTGGCCAAATTCTTTTTATTTTATACAGACAGGATCTCCTAGGTTACCCAGGCTGTTCTCAAACTCCTGGGCTCAGGTGATCCCTCTGCCTCAGCCTCCCAAAATGAGCCACCTCAACCACTAGCTAGGCCAGTTTTCTCATCCCTAAATGTATGTATAATACTTATCAACAGGTGGTTGTAAGGGTTAAATGAGAGAATGAATATAAAAAGCAGTTGTAAACTGTAAAGTTCCATTAAGGGTAGTAGCTTTTTGGTGTTAATATGATTTAGCAGTGGAATGCAAGATGGAACTTAGGTGGAAAAAAAAAAAAAAGCACTGATAGAAAAACATCTCTAGGTACTCAACCCTTAAAAGACCTCCCAGGGAGAGCAGCAAGATTACAGAAACTCAAACTGTTTCCCCTGTGGAGGGCCTCATGGGTCAGCCCCATTCTACCAAATGTATTCTTTCCTATTTGCTCCAGTTGGTGGTAACAAGTACAGAGGGAGCAAATCAGACAGCTGGTGCAACATGAAACAGAAAGATCTGTGCTTCACCTTAATAAAAAAAAAAAAACTGTGGGAAATAGTGGAAGAACAAAAATAAGCAGGCAAATGCTTGGGGCATTTTAGCTGGTAAGTGAGAGAGAGAAGCAGCCCCAAGACAGATGCAATCCACACCCTCCATCTGTAATCAGAGAGTGGCTCACATGTCAGAAAAAAGTTTGTCCTCCCTTAGAGGAATCTTGAAGGTTGTCAATGTTCTAGCCATGAGAAAACAAAAAAATCTATACAGAACATTCCAACATGTGGAGGCCTGATAGATCTCAGAGCAATGTTCTATGGGAGCCTGAGTCTTGCAGGCTTCTCACTTGGTTTACTAGGAATGCCAGTGAGAGGCACACTTTACAACAGAGAGGAAGTGGTGTCTGAACCGGCTCAGAGACAGGCCCACTACTTGATTTAAGAAGCCAATAGAGGCTGGGCGTGGTGGTTCACACCTGTAATCCCAGCACTTGGGAGGCCAAGGCGGATGGATCACAAAGTCAGGAGTTCAAGACCAGCCCAGCCAAGATGGTGAAATCCCATCTCTACTAAAAAAAAAAAAAATACAAAAATTAGCCAGGTATGGTGGTGGGCACCTGTAATCCCAGATACTCAGGAGGCTGAGGCAGAGAACTGCTTGAACCCAGGAGGCGGAGGTTGCTGTGAGCTGAGATTGTGTCACTGCACTCCACTCTGGGCAACAGAGCAAGACTCCATCTCAACAACAACAAAAAAAGAAGACAGTAGAAGGCCAGATGTGGTGGCTTCATGCCTGTAATTGTAGCACTTTGGGAAGCCAAGGCAGGCAGATCACCTGAAGTCAGGAGTTCAAAGCCAGCCAACATAGTGAAACCCTGTCTCTACTAAAAATACAAAAAAAATTATCCGGGTGTGGTGGTGGGCTCCTGTAATCCCAGCTACTCGGGAGGCTGAGGCAGGAGAATTGCTTGAACCCGGGAGATGGAGGTTGCGGTCAGCCAAGGTTGTGCCACTGCACTCCAGCCCAGGCAACAGAGTGAGACTCTGTCTCAAAACAAAAAGAGGTAGTAGAACAGGGTGGTTAAGTAACCCAACTGTCAGTCAAACAACCTGAGTTCAAATCCCAACTCCACTGTTTACTCACTTAACCTATGTGATTTGGGGTTGCTTAATTTTGCTAAATTGCTTAACTTTAGTAGCAACATTTCCTAACTTTGGTAGAAAAGTTGCTTAACTTGACTAAGCTTCATTTTTTGATCTGTAAAATAGGGGCAAATAAATAGTAGAAGAATGCTGTAATAAATAAGATAATGTTTGTAAAATAATTAGGAAGTGCCTGGCACAAGATGAACAGCCAATAAATGTTGGTGATTACAGTATTGTTTCAAAAGGCAAGTTTATTAGCTTACCTAGTTCCTAAGGCCTAGAGAACAGGAAGATACAGTGGAAGAAAGTGAAAACGTTTCTATAACCTCAACCAGTAGCATTCACCGGCAAGTGAGATAAGTTTCAAATGAAACTTTATGAACTATTTTAGATAAGCTAAACATACATGTAGAAAGACAACTACTAAATACTCAGTGACTAAATACTAGAATCAGAGCTCTGTTTGGATTCCAGCTCCATCTCTTACTAGCTCTGTACCCTTGGCTTTATGTCTCTGTTCCACATTTATAAAATGAGAATGATAATAATAGTATATACCTCATAATGTTGGAGTAAGAATAACAATAAATGAGATAATGTCTGTCTCAGTACAGGCCTTAGTAGTCACTACCAATGAAAAGTACTTAATAATTAGTAGGTATTGTTTCCTTTATTACAAAAATAAATCAGAGGGCTATTTGTTAATCAAATTTAAAGCCTAACTTTTTGAACAGAGAAAGGAAAATATACTGTTTTTTTGAGAATTAGTTCTTGCTCTCACCAGAAGTAAGTTTTTCTCTTTGAAGAAAACGTATCAGTCTTTCCTAGGAAGAACTAATTTACCCAGGGTATAATAACGTTGGCCCACCCTACAATCTGGCTCTTACTATTGTGCTCGGACTAAACTAAGCAGAACATTTAGAGGTAACTGAAAAATCTCAATTGTCTGAGAGCTATGATTAATATTCTGACCATATTTATAATTAAGTCATAGCCATAAAAGTAATAAGGCAAACTTCTCAAAAAATTCTAGTGAAAATTAAACTACATTTCCTTTCAGATTCATCAGTCTCGAGAGAGAGATCCAAGATGGCTGATTAGCAGCAGCTCAGGATTGTAGCTGCCAGTGAAAGCGCAGAGAGCGAGTGGATGCCACACTTTCAAAAGAATTTTTATTGCCCACAGACTGGGAGATTCCCGGCGGAGGAGCCCCACGGGTTGCCAACGCGATTCTTTTGGCCAGCGCAGCTGTTTTGCCGGCACCCTGGCGCGACGCTTCTCGGTGTGGAGTATACGGTACTGGGTGCCCTTTTAGTCGGGCTCCGTTGGTCCCATCCCCACAAGGAGAACAGCAACTGGAAGCGCTGAGGACTGAGAGTTTCACAGCAAGCACAGCTGAACCCAGGAAGGCCCAGCTCTGTGGGGAAGGGGTGTTCGCTGAAGGAAAACTAAGAAACAGAAAAAACTTCATCACCAACAAGCCGGACGTCCACTCAGAGACCCAATCTGAAAGTCGGCAATTACAAAGACGACAGGTGGATAAATCCACAAAAATGGGAAGAAACCAGTGCAAAA